>PVKN010015613.1:0-18387 GCA_004027915.1 Capromys pilorides | reverse complement strand
AGGCAGGAGGATCATAAATAGGAGGCCAGCCTGGGCAACTTAGAGATTGAGTGAGACTCTATTTCAACAGCTGAAGAAAACTAATTGAAAAAAATGCACAAGGGCCCACCAAATAGCTCAGCAGATTAAAGCACCTGTAAGCAGATGCAGGGGCTGGGAGTTCGATCCCTGGGGCCTTCCGTGCCAGCCCTATCCCCAGGACTTGCTGAGGCAGCAGTTGAGACTGGGAGTGGTGGTGCGTGCCGCCACTTTACAGCTCTTGGGAAGCTATAAACAGGCCGATCACTATGAGTCCGATCTAGTAGTAAGACCGTGAACACTCTGTAGACCCTTCCCTAAAATGTAAAAATAAAATAAAATAAAATAAAAAGTGCAGAGGGGGTAGCTCAAGATAAAGGCCCTGGGTTCAATCCCAGGTACTAGAAAAAAAGTTATTTTTGAAGACTTTGAAAGAGATGATCTCTAAGTTCCAGCTCAAACCGCCCACTCGACTGTCCCTGGAATCTCTTGCATCTGATAGATTCTTATAGACACTCATGTAAACTATTTTTGTCCTCTGGACAGCCCTGGAAGAGGTGATATGGATAAAGATTCATCACTTTCTCAAAGGCGAACTGCAGAAACTGTGGAAAGTGTTGGGGTTTCCCCATCTAACCCCAATAGGCCCTGCATAAGCCATGAGGTCGCATCACAATAATAACCTCCATTTATTGGCTGGCTCCTGAATGCCAGGGCCTCACACACCTTACCAGAAATTCCATTACGTTGCCTTACATGCCTGTTAGCTTGCCCGAGGGGGCTGAAGTTGAGTGGGTGCAATGACTGGCCCAGGGTCAAAAAAAGCAGAGACTGTAGCTACCACACTGTGTTTCCGACATTTCCACTGGGGAACAAAGCCTGGGGACTCTCCCAGGTGGGACTCAGACCAGACTCCACCACCAGACCAGGAGTGAGGGTCCCCTGGGCAGTCAGTCCCCTCGCTGTGCTGTGTCTTCATCCTCTGAGGGTAGCAGGGTAGGAGCACTCTGAGCTGTCTAAAGGGATTTGTTACAGGCTTTGATGTCACATAGTTACTTGTGTCCACAGTTGGTGTGGTGCTGTGGTCCTCACATGAGCACTGGAGCTTTGCATGGGTGGGAAGATAGGGTAGAAAGGACCAGGGCAAGCTAGGAGAAGGAGACTGACTAGTAGATCCATTTCCTAGATGACTCACTCACATGGCAGGTGGCAGGAGTTCTCATTTCCTCACAGGGCTGACTGAGTATCCTCATAACATGTCCATTGACTTCCCCCACCTATGTACCCACCACAAACCATGGTTTCCTTTATGACCTAGCCTTGGTCATCAAGTCCAGCATTTGTGCAACAGTTTGTTACATAGTTCAGCTGTGTTCTGTGTGGATGAGGGCCCTATAGGTGTGAGTACCAGTAGAAGGGATCTGTGGTACCATCTTGGAGGCTGGTTGCCCTGAAGGACATGAGGATACTGTTGGAACCCGAAGACTGCCAGGGGTTCCTGTTTTCCTACCAAGCCTGAGGGCTTTTCAAGTTCATTCTCCTCATCATCTGGAACACTCTGCTGCCTCAACATCTCCACTTGGAAATCCAGAAGGCAGCTTAAGCTAATATGTCCAGCAGGAACCTACTGAGTTCCTCCACACCTCCATCTCTCATGCCATGATGTAGTACCTCTTACCTTCCGGCTACTTGGGCTGCAACATCAACGATACCATCACTACTCTATTTCTGCTCTTGTTTGCCATGAACAGTCCATCAGCAAATATCTTTAAAATATCTCTGGAGGGCCAGCAAGATAGCTCAGGGGACTAAGTGCTTGCTTAGGCAAACACAGGGTTCAATTCCCGACACCACCTACCACACTGCTTTGCCCCCAGGCGTGCTGAGTCGGCCACAGAGACTGGTTGTGGTGGTATATTGTAATCCCAGTGCCGGGGAGGCTGAAAACAGGATTGCTATGAGTCTGAGCTTCATAGTGAGACCCTATACCAAATACATTAAAAAAAAAAAAAGGTAAAGGGACACCAGAGAACTATAGAATTACCTGAATTTAATTAAAAATGTATCTGTGGAATCCACGTACTTCTCCCCACCTCTCCTGGCATGCCTAGTCTCACCCCTTTCTGTCTTTCTGGCCACGTATCCCAGTTGCCTCTGTCTGCTCCCTCTGCTTGTCGCTTATAGTCTGTGTCCACCCAGTGGCACAAAGCTCATGTCACCCCCCTTGAGACAGCCCCCACCGTCTCTGACTAAAAGCCAGCCTTTCTGGTGGCTTTCGAGGACCAGGCTCCACCTCCTGGGCCCGGCTGCCCTCCTCCATGGCCTCGCCACCTCTCCTGGCTCCTCTTCCCCTTCTGTGTTCCTCCCTGTCCATCATTTCCTGCTACCTATTTATCAGCTCACTATCTGCTTCCCTGTCTGGAAGGTGAGCCTCATAGGGCTGGAATTGTTGTTTGTTTTGCTCTCAATTGTGTCCCTAGAGCCGAGAGCAGGAGCAGGCAGGTACTTGAAATGTACTTGTGAAATCATTAACAGGCCCTCCAGATTAGTTTTTTTTAAAAAAATCAAGACCTTGCTATTAGTCCAGGCTGCCCTTGGACTCTTGATCCTCCTGCTTCAGCCTCTGGAGCTCTGTGATGACAGGCATGTGCCTTTGCACCTGGCTGAGATTAAGTTTTGAAGGAATAAGCAAAGAGTGATAGCAGGTAACGGATTATTTCCTAGGGGTGGGGCATTAAATGAGTCACTTCTCTTCCCCTACCCTGGTCGTGCATGACCAGATACACATTCATCCCAAATGATGCAGTTGTCTCAGACCAGGCTGGGGCTGAAGCTTCACTGGGTCATTTTGCTTCACTGCCTGGGTTTCTCTTTCTATAAAATGAGGATAACCACCGTCAACACCCTGAGGCAGTGATGGCGAATCTTTTCGTGACCCAGTCCCCCACACTGCAACCTCAGACCCATGTACTTACTGCAAAGTACCAGCACTTCAGTTCAAGCAGAACACTGAGGTTTTAGTTTAGCAAACACAACACCGGCATCTTTTGTTGTGACGTCCAGTGCTGCTGCTCCTTTCCAAGGATGCGCAAGGCCCCTGTGCACACTGTGATCTGGATATCGGCTGCTGGGGCAGTGCTGGGCGACTTGGCTGACGTGCTGACAGGGAGGGCTCGGTGTGCCTGCTGCAGCACAGGCACCACAGGTTCGCCACCACTGTCCTCAGGCACTGTTGCAAGGGTCGCAGGGGCTGAGGGCCCCACCTAGCCTCGGCACATCGCAGCCCATGGGAAGGGAGGTGCCTTGTTTTGTGTGCTCCACGGATTTTCCTGCTGTGTTCCCAGGACAACTGCAAGTCTATGGCTCTTGGTATTTTCCAGAACTTGGATGGAGATCTGTGAAAACTGTTAGTATTTTTCCACAGTGAAGGAATCAAGCCCTCTGAGGATTGCCCAGGAGTCAGGGAAGGCTGTGAAAGGCTCCCAGGGGTTTCTGGGTCCACTGAGAGAACCCAGTAGGAGTGGAAGATGCAGCTCTCCAGTAATGATGCCAAATAACAGAAACTGCTCTTTGAAGTCCGGAGACATCGCCCACCGGGGGCCAAGGCTTGCCTAGACCTGCGGACCAGATGTTCTGTTTGCCCTGCATTGCATTCAAAAGCTGTGAGGTTCCGAAGCCTTCTGACAATGTAGGAGAACTCAGGGTCCCTGCTGCCTTGTTTGCCAGGACCCCTGCACAGCCCTCTTCTGCATTTCATAGGGCAAGACTCAGAAAACTCCACTCCCAGGGAAACCATCCTGACATCTGGCTACCAGGGTCTTTTTGCATTCCTATCCAACCTCTGCATCTGAGTCCATGGCACCAGCACTGGCCCTGGCCCTTTCATTTTAGTTCTTCATCTGCCACCCTACTGCTTTCTTTTCTTTTGTCTTTTTGAGACAGGGTCTCCACTATGTAGCTCAGGCTGGCCTTGAGCTCACATTGTAGCCCAGGCTGGTCTTTTCTTGTTTTTTTTTTTTTTTTTTTTATGGTTGAAGGCCTTAAACGTTATTTATGTCATGGCCAGCTTAGCCTGCCCTGGGGTGGGGCTGGCGCAGCATGTGGTGTCGGGGATTGAACTGTGATCTCTGTGGTTGCCAAAGTTTGCCTAAGTAGGCACTTTAGACCATTGAATTATCTTGCAGGCCCTGATCTTGAGCTCACAAGCACCCTCCTGTCTCAGCCTTGCCCTGTTTATCTTAATCGCCTCCTAATTATGCTCACTTCGTTGGGAGAGGAGGAGAAGCAGTCAGCCGGTTGTTCCCTCTGTCCTTTTCACTCTACTGCCTGCCTGACCAGCTCCTGCCTAAGGACTGGATCTTGTGTTGCCTCCTTTGAGGAGCCTTCCTGGGTTTCCTTGCCTGATTGCACCATTTTGCTACTGGATGGAAGCCTGTTGGGGCCCTTTCACTCTGCGTTGCACAGATTTACTTATGTGTCTGCTTACAGCCAGACCATGGCTCTAAGTTACTCATCTTTGTGTCCCTAGGCTTGGCTGCTTCAGGGGCTCAAGGAATGGGTCCTAAAAGTGTAAATAAAAGAGGGCTGGGCAGATACACCTGAAGCTAATAATACTGATGTATTTAATAATGGTACTTCTAGCATTATGAAGTACCTGTAATCCCAGCATTTATGAGGCTGAGGCAGGAGGATTGCTGTGAGTTGGAGGCCAGTGTGGGCTACATAGTGAGATCCTGTCTCAGAAAAGAAAAAAAAGGAAGGAGGAGGAGGATAGGGGAAGAAGGGAATAAAAGGAGAGGAGAAAGGAGGGTGCAAGAGAGGAAGTGTCTCACCTATTAATCTTTTTTTATTATGGCCAGCTCAGCCTGCCTTGGGGGTGGGGCTGGTGCAGCAGCAGTGGTGCCGGGGATTGAACTGCGGTCCCCGGGATTGCCTAAGCTCGCCTAAGCAGGCGCTTTAGACCACTAAGTCATCTCGATGGCCCCTCACCCATTAATCTGCCCTTCCCTTCTATACATCTGCTGGAAGGGTCAGAGGGCTGCAAACGCCCGCTCCCCCCAGAATGCATCCTTTGCACATTCACGGGGTGTGAGTGGGGGGATCCCTGCTGGGCTGACTATACATGAGTCTGGTCTCTATCAGACCCCTAACCACATCAGCCTAGTTTCTGCTTATTCTTTTTTTTTTTTTGCAGATTTTGTTATAACACATAGCATATGCTCCTGAGAGTACTTTGTGTGTGGTTTGATGAATTTTCAGTGTAAAACCCACCTGTGTGAGAAGCACCCAGAACAAGAAAGGGGTGGTAACCAGCTCCCACCTGCCCCTCTTCAGCCCCTGTGAACCCAAGGATGACCATTGTTTTCCTGATTTTACTTCCATACATAAAATCATATAAATATACTCTTTTGTACTCGACCTCTTTTACTTAGGGCTCTGACTGGGAGACTTAGTCCTGCTGTGGCTTACTTGGCTTTGTTGCTGTATAACGGCTCACAGCATAGCTATGCCATGAGCTATTTATTCATTCTGTTGTCCCCGCAGCTCAGGGCTGAATAGAGCTTTTCAGCTGGGCACAGTGGAGCCTGCCTGTAATACCAGCACTCAGGTATTAAGCTGGAGCAAGAGGATCACCCAGCGCAAGTTCAAGGCCAGTGTGGACTACATAGTAAGACCTCGCCTCAAAATAAAAATAAAAATAAGAAAACAAACAAAAGAAAGAAAACAACACAGCAATAACAAACAAAAGAGAAGGGCATCTATGTGGGTTCTGCTGGGCACTCACTGACCTCAGACAGGCCCCGGGACGTGCCGCCGCTGGCTCACAGAGAAGACACCTATAAACTGCAGTAGAAACTGGCTGTTTTCTAGGGTGAATCTAACGGTGTTCACCTCTCCCGGTAGCAAGGGTTTCCCACTGCTCCTCGTGCTCCACAGGGCTTGGCCTTATCTAAGTTTCACCATCACTACCACCATCACCATTGTGTCGTTGTTACCATCTTCTTCGGTCCAGCTGTCCAGGCAGGCGGATTGTTCCATTTTTGACCGCCCGCTCCAGCTCCATCTGCCGGCAGCCTGATCCGGCCAGTTTGGGGAGGACACTAGAGCTCGGGCTTTCCTGGCTGCTAAATCTCGTCCTGCAGCCTTAATCTGCAGTTTGTCCCGCAGCCCTGCGAAACTCCCTCAGCTGTGCACCAGGGCTGCCGTCCATGAAGGGCCCTGCTGCTTCAACAGCAGCCCCCTCAGCCGCAGAGCCCAGACTGCTGGAGACAGGAGTGTGTCACCCCACACCGTCAAGCCCTCCTGGCCCCTCCCATGGCTGCAACTGAAGCAGCCACCTGGGGACCCTTCTCAGCTTACTGGACTCAAAACACTGGGTAGGCATGAAAGATAGCCAAGTACAATAATAAAATTGTAAAATCCTTAGACGAAAACACAGGGGGAAGAAGTTTCAAGATGTCAGAGGATACAATGAGAGTGAAAAGAGCCCAGGATGGGAAAAAATACTTGTAAATCACGATCTGCAAGGGGCTTGCATCTAGGATAGGCAGAGGCCACAGGAAGCTGGGAGGGCAAGGGAGAAGCCTTCCCTGCAGGCCTTTAGAAGGCTCAGGGCCAGGTCAGCACCTTGGCTTCAGCCTTCTGATTCCAGAAGTGGGAGGGAATGAATTTTTTATTTTTCATGTTTGTCTCTTTTTGAGACAGTTTTACTACGTAGTTCAGGCTGGAGTTGAACTCACTTTGTAGCCCAGACTGGTCTCACAGTGATCCTCCTGCCTCATCCTCCCTGGTGCTGAGATTACAGGCGTCTGTCCACCACACCCAGCTAGGGAGTAAATTTATGATGTTTTGAGCCTCCCAGTTTATGGCAATTTGCTGTGGCAGCCTGAGGAGATAAAGACACAAGCACAGTGATAATGTAAGAAAGCTTTGGAAAGCCTGTTCTGCCAAGAGTCCCTTCCTCCCTGTCTGCCTTTGCCTGAGTGGTGGCTGCCACCAGAGTCTCCTCCTCCCTGCCTCCTTCCTCCCTGCCCCCAGTGCCCTCAGTTGGAGCTTCGGGGTGCTCCGCTTCCCCCTTGTGGTTTCTTTCTTGGGACTTCCTGTGGAAAGCCATCCGGCACCCAGGCAGGTCTGCCCACCACAAAGCGCAGGATGCCTGGGGTTGCGGTGGGAGGAGGAGGACGTGGGGAATGCCCAGCCACCCTGGACCAGTGCCCTGATTTCCCTTTTCCTCGTTCCCTATTTCTACTCCACCGCTCTTTTGCCTTCCAAACAACCCTGGAACCAGCCCATGTCCCTCCTTCCTGTGGCCTTGGGTTTAGGCTCAGGACCAAGGCTGCACTTCTGGTCACTGCCCCACCCCCACCCCCATCCTTGGGCCCTCAGTCCTGGGGCTGTCTCTTTCCCTGCTCTGCAAGGAGCCCAGTTGGAATGGAACCTTAGAGGGGCTTGTGGGGGCCGCTGCCCCTCCTTCAACTGCCTCATGGAGGCGACCATGAAGCGACACACCCCTCCTCCACACTTTCCTTCCTGTCCCGTGCTCTGGCCTTTCCCTTCCAGCCCAGCAAGCACTTCCTCAGAGAAGCCTCGGATGACCCTCTCGGTCAGGGCTGGCTACTGCTGCTGTCCCTGGGGCACACGTTCATCTCGGTGGTAACTTTTATCACATACCACTTGAGGATTACTAGGACTTTCTGTGCAGTATCTATTTGCTACTTGTGTTTATCACCAGATTTTTGTTTTTCAACAAAACTTTTTTTTGAATATTGGAGATTAAACTCAGACTCTATCATGAGCTACACTCACAGCCTTTAGAAAGCATTTTTATTATACTTACGATAGGGCTTGCTAAATTATGCAAATTGGGCTCAAATTTGCAACCCTTCTGCCTCAGCCTTTCAGAGCACTGGGATTACAGGCCTGCGCTGGAATGCCAATGCCTCGACCATCACGGGACTGTGACAACCCAACCCCAAACGTGTTAGGCGTCAACAGGTATTACTGAGTCAATTACTTAATTAGAAAGTCAGGATTACCGACTCACAATCCAAATTTTAGAAGAAGAGCAATGTGGAACAAGAGATAAGATTAACTTTTCTGGAATGTATTCTTTCTTTTTCTTTTTTTAAAAGACAAAGTCTTGGATTGGCGAGATAGCTCAGTGGCCTAACGCACCTGCTTAGGCAAGCTTAGGCAACTGCAGGGACCATGGTTTGATCCCTGGCACCACATGCTGTGCCATCCCCACCCCCAGGGCAGGCTAATCTGGCTATAACATAAATAAAGTTTATTTTTTAAAAAATTTTTATTTTTTGGCAGGACCGGGGTTCGAACTCATGACCTTGCACTTGCCAGGCAGGCACTTGTGCCATGGAGCTATCTCCCCATCCCCTATAAATAAAGTTTAAAAAGAAAAAAAGACAAGGTTTTATTATATAATTCAGGCTGGCCTTGAACTCAGTTTTTACCAGGCTGGGCTCAAATTCATGGTGACCCTCCTGCCTCAGCCTCCCCAGTGGTGGCATTACAGGCATGAGCCACTATGCCTGAGATATATTCTTAACTAGCATGTATTAAGAACTTTACAGCATGTGAAGAAAATCTAGCTGTGACATCTGTCACCCCACGGATCCCTAGGGTTGATTTGGCTGATCTGTGTGGCTAGGTCAGTGTCCCCTTCCTCCCTCACCACTTCACACCCAAGGCTGTGTGCTCAGTAGCAGAGGACCACTACCCCCAATGAGGAGAATGTTTCCTCTGTCAAGGGTGGACCAGAGCTGGGCTCCTCTGCCAGAACCTCTGTCTTAGTTACTCTTCTCTCATTGCTAGGACAAATACCTGACACCCAAAATGAAGGAAAGGTTTATTTAGCTCACAGTTATTGGAGGTTTCAGTCCACACTCGGCTGGCTCTAAGGCAGAGAGGCACATGGCAGAGAGCAGCAGTTCATGGCAGTGGAGCAGCAACAATATGGTGACAGAGGCAATGGAACAACCAGGGAAGCAGAGAGCAACAGAAAGAGTCTGTCTCTCTTTATGTTACATTCAGGCTCTCTGACTCAGCCTATCCACCTTAGGCCACACCCATAATCCCAGAAGTACTCAGACCCATAATCCCATCAGTACTAAAACACATAATCCAAATGGATCATGACTCAAGTCTCAAACTCTAGAAGTCCCTGCTCCATGATTGCATGAGGCTTTGGGGGGACAACTAGACAAAACCATAACAACCTCCAAACAAGCTCTCAAGAGCCTTATAAAGCCCTAGGAGTATTTATATACAATATTCATTCATTCCATAAATATTTCAACTCAGGGACATTCAGCCCATTGTAATGCACATGCAAATAAGACAGTGCCTGTCCTCAGAAAGCTCTCAGCCTAAAGATCTAGCCCAGTGTTGGTGAGCCTATAGCACATGTATTATTGTTTGTCTTTTATAACAAAAGATGTTAATGTAGACTTGTTTTTTTAAACTAAAACCTCAGTATTCAGGCTTGATTGTAGTGTTGGCACTTTGGGATAAATAAGCAGGTTTAGGGATGCAGTTTGGGTGCTGTCTCTAAAAGGTCTGCCGTCGCTGGTCTATTCTGGTCAGCCCACACTTGCCACCTGGGATGAGCGTTCTTATGTGGAGATATATATATATATATATATATATATATATATATATATATATGTATTTTTTTTTTTCCTTTTTTTTTTTCCCCGAGTGACACAGGACCACAGCTCAAATTGGCTTGAGTAAGCAAGGAGGCCTGGGTTTGGACTGCACGGCTAGGTTCTGGAGTCACTAACACCTCCTGAACCATATGCCTCTTGTCTTGGTTTGTCCCCTTGGTGCTACTCCAGCAGCCCTCTGTCCACTTCTCATGGTGACCAGTGGCTGTAGATTCATGGCCTCAAGCCCTCTGGCCAGTGGCAGAGCTAAATCCTCTTTACCCGGAGTCCCTACATCAGCCCAGCCACCACCCAGACCACTAGCTTCTGGTTGCTGCCTGTCCTTTACCCGTTGCTGTACGCAGAGGAAGCTGGTGTCCAAAGGGTTGAAGTTCCCACCAAATGGCTCATGTCCTGAGTGAAGCGCAGGGTCCTTTCCCAGACTTCAGGGGTGCTTTAGTTACTTTACTCATTGCTGAGACAAGACACCAGACACTCTAAGTTAAAGGAGCAAAGGTTTATTCAGCTCACAGTTTGTAGAAGTTTCAGTCCGTAGTAGGCTGGCTCCAAGGCAGGGCAGCACATGGCAGAGGAGCGTCATGGAGGGGAATGTTCCATGGTACCCACAGGGCACTAAAAGCAGCAAGAGAGAAAGACAAGCCTCTTTCCCTTACACTGTATCCAGGCTATTGGGATTAGGGTGGTGCCAAACCAGTCAGTGGGCCGATCTGCTGGCCACACACTAGACATTCAGACACTCTGCAAAAGGCCCACCTGTGACTGAATAAGGTTTTGGAGGGCCAGGTAGACATGAGCAGTAACATGGGACTGAGAGAGAAGTGTGTCCCTAAATGAAAACCAAGGTGATTGGCTACAAGAAAGGGAAGGTGAGGCCTGGAAGGCTGATGACAATTCTCTTTTTCTCTCTTGGACTTTTGATTGAACCCAGGGCCTTCACAATGAGTTACGTTCCTAGTCCTGATAATTAGACAGACAGACAGACAGACAGACAGACAGACAGACAGACAGAGAGAGAGACAGGGCCTTACTAAATTGCTAAATTATCTAGGCTGAGCTCAAATTTGTGATCCTCCTGCCTCAGCCTCCCAGAGTACTAGGATTATAGGTGTGGCCACCATACTCAACCTTATTGTCTGCTTTTTAGAGGCAGGGAAATAAGGCCCAGAGAGGGTGAGTGACCGCCAGTGCCATGCTGGTCCCTGTGGAGCTGAGGGCTTGATCCCAGTGTGCTGACTTCAGGTAGTTCTTCCTACACAGCTCTCTGTCCCTGCCCAGGGAGTCCCCTGGAGCCTCTGCACTGACCTTCGGTCAGGGGCTCTGACAAAGGGAAGAGTTGTCCTCTATCCCGGATGCTCCCTCTATCTCTTTTTCTTTCTTTTAAGAAACATTCCGGTCCTTCCCAGCCATCTGGGCGCTTGCCAGGAATCCTTCAGGCGCCAGGCTGAGTTGCCGCTTGACAGATGAAGTCAGTTTAGCATAACCAGAATCCAAAGTCTTGCACAGAGATGAAGGGACATGCCCAGGGCTCAGGGCACGCTGCCAGCAGAGGTGTCTTTCTTTTGCCCCACCACTACCTCCTGCTGGCTGGAGGGAGCATGAGGTAGCCAGAAAAGCCCGAGACAAGTCTAGTGACTGCAAATGGCCCACATTTCTGTCTGGGGCTCTGTCCCTGAGCCAGGGGCAGCTGGGCCTTCTCCTCAGGACCAGGGTTCCAGTCCCTGTGCATTCTGCCCTGCCTCTGCTCACACCCAGGCCCGGACACTCTGCCCCTATCTGCCTGTGCTGAGCTTCCTTGCGCTCCTTTGCTAAGGGCTTGAAACGTGATTGCAAGGAAGCCCAGTGCCTGGGAGTGGGACCTGATTTGGAACTGGGATAAGAACAAGTTGAGATGAGAATACACCGGGTTAGGGTGGGCCACAGTCTAGGGACTGGTGTCCCCAGAGGAAGAGGGGAACTTGTGTGCAGAGACACATTCAGAGGAGGATTTGACGCCAGGAAAGCAAGGGAGAAGGGGGAGATCCTGCCCCAGGGCCGGCAGGGGGAGCAAGGCCCTGCCTGCACCTGCCTCGTTTTGAATGTCCAGCCTTCATACTCTCAGAAAACACATTGCTGTGTTGGGAATTGAATGCAGGGTCTTTGTCCTGAGTTACACCCCCAGCTCCTTTTGAATTTTTTTTTTTTTTGAGCAGAATAGATTTATTAGGGGAAAGAAAGCCCCTGTCCAAGAAAGGGATAGGAGGGGGGTCCTGAATGGGTGGTCCCTTAAACTTTTTTTTTTTTTTTTGGTACCAGGGATCGAACTTTGGACCTTGTGCTTGCTAGGCAGATGCTTATGCTGCTGAGCTGTCCCCCTAGCCCTTGAACTTTTTATTTTGGGACAAAGCCTCAAGAGATTTCTAAGTTGCCTAGGCTGGAATCCAACTTGCAATCCTCCTGTGTTAGCCTCCCAGAGTGCCAGGATTACAGGCGTGTGCCACCACATCCAGCTGTGTTTTGAGCCACCTGTGTGACATAATTGGTTATGACAGCCCTGGGAAGTGCATACAGAGTAGAATGAAGATTAACAGTGGGTGGCTGGTGTTAGGTTGTATCAGTGGGAGAGGTGGCAACATGACAGAGAAGCAGAAATAATGGGAGAGAAGCTTTTATTAACTCTGAAGACACGGAGAGGGTCGAGGCCAGAGAAATGGGAGATCCTCTGACCTGAGACAGGGCGGATGAGACTTTATGGGCTTTTGCTAGGGGTGGAGCTTGAGGGGCGGGTTCAGTGACACACGGGGAGCTGACCAGAGGACTCCCTTGTATGCTTGAGGGAAAGGTATCCAGGACTGGGGTGGGGAGGAAGAAGGAAGTGGTCATTAGAAGATAAGCTGTTGTTTTGGGGATTCAGCCATGCTGAGTCAGGGCCATGCTAATTTAGCAGTCTGTACTTGGGCCGGAACCTATCAGCTGGTAGTAGCAAGGAACCTTAGCAAGAACTAGACAATCACAGGCTCAGACGAGTGGCTTCTTTACTCCTCAGCTGTGCGAACATGCGCAGTTTCCTCACCTGCCTAAACCTGGCTTTCTGTGCGGTGGTTGCCTGGGGAGCCTCACCTACTTCTGAGGGAGGACACAGGGCCTCCCTTGACTTTCTTTAACTCCCACTTCCTGGCAGTCTGGAGTCATCGGAGCTTCCTGTCAGGATGTCTCTGGAAAGCTTCCAGTCTTCTGTCTGGCCACTGCCACACTGTTCCTTTTCTCCTGGACAACTCCTGATGCTCTCCCTCCAGCCCCTCCCCCACTCCTCCCCTCATCAGATTCACAGTCCCCTCACCTCCCCAGCCTGCCATGAATTGGCCCTCAGCCCCTGGGCCTTTGTGCGAGGGGCTGCTCTTCTAAACACCTGCTCACTTCTCTGCAGGCCTAACTTCTACTCAACTCTGGAGCTTCTCGTAGAACCTCCTACTCTGGGAGGCCACCGCCATGCCTTTCTCTTCTGCTCTTGCCTGCCACTGCTAGGCGGCAGATTTCTTTTTTTTTTTTGAGTTTAACAATTATTTTTTTTTATTTTATATACACATGCATAGAACTTATAGTACATTTGCAGTAAAGGCGGCAGATTTCAAGTTCATGAGTACCTGCACAACACACCCTCCCTAGACTGGGAGCTTTCTGAGATCAGGGACCAGTTTCCTACTTCCATCTTGCCTGTGTCTGGTGAAGAGCAGGTCTATACACAAAATGATTGAAGGGGCAGATCACTGACTGTCCCCTAGTGCTTCCTCTGCATGGCTGATGAGGCTCCAGAAGAACTGTACTGAGACCTGAAGGCCTACAGGGAACACAGAGAGAGGGGGAGGAGGAGCAGGACCCCCCAGCTTGCCACCTGCCCCTCTTACCACAGCTCTGCTGACATCTGAAGACACGGAATCCTGGCCAGGTCCAACAGGGCCTGGTGTGTAGAGCTCATGGGAATCAGGAGAAGCTGGTACAGCCTGGAGCTCTGATGATGGTTAGAGCTGGATACACCCTACAGCAAGAGCAGTGGCTTATCTATCCTCCTGGGCGACTGGCTAGGGAGAGATGAGGGAGGATGTGGAAAGAGGGAAAATGGAAGGACCAGGAAATCAGAGGTAGTGGACCTCCTACGTTGTCAGAGGCTCCCCGGGAGGGTCAAGCCTGGTCCCAGAGGTCATCTGAATGGACAGGGCGTCCCTCCATTGTAATAATATTGGCACATTGCTCCTGGGCTGAGCAAAAAGCAGTCCTGCTTCTTCCCATCTGCTTCCTCCGGCAGCCACTGCCGTTTCTGTCTCTGTCTCACGGCAGATGTGAGTTTGACTGTCTGAGCCCCTCTTACAGGTGAGGAAAATGTCTTTCCTGCTGTCTCTGCATTTATTTGAGTATTCTCTAGAGCTCCTCATTTTAATTTGGTCACTGTTTCTGCATATTTGTAGTGGCCTCTCCAAGGACTAAGATATATATCTTTAACTTTTGACAGTCTACTTAGAGTTAATATGTTAATGTTGGATTGTTTCATACATAGTTTTCTACCTCTTTTTTATTTTATTTTATTTTTTGCATTTTAAGGAAGGATCTACAGGGTGTTCAGGGTCTCACTATCAGATCGGACTCACAGTGATCCGCCTCTTTACAGCCTCCCGAGGGCTGGGATTATAGGCGCGTGCCACCACACCCAGCCTCAATTGCCATCTCAGTGCGCCCTAGGGGTGGGGCTGGCACTGCAGGCCCGGGGATTGAACCCCTGGCTACTGCACCTGCTTGCAGGTTCTTTAATCCACTGAGCTATTTGACTGGCCCTGTTTTCTACATCTTGCCATCACCACCATTTTCGACCCTCCTATCCTTTATGCTATAGAAACAGACTATATCTGCATACTTTACAAACTCCACAGTGTAGTGTCACAAATTTTTCTTTAAAATGGTTGTATCTATTTAAAGAAATTAATGTGGAAAAAAAAGTCATATATAGTTACCCAGATGCTTATTCTATCTGCTAACCCCTAATCCTTTCTGAAGATTTGAGTTTTCACATAGCATGTTAGTGGGCCTGCCAACACTAAAAATATTTGAGATTTCCCATTTCAAAAAGGAAAAGTTGGCTTTGGCTCTTGGATTCAGGGGTTTCAGCCATGGTTGGCTGGCCCCACTGTTGCCGGGTCTGAGGTAAGGCAAGTCTATCATGGCAGAAGAGCATAGTGGAGAAAGCTACTTATGTCAGGGCACCCAGGAAGCAGAGGGAGGGTCCCAGAAGACCAGGCACAAGACATCTCCTGAGAGCTCAGCCCAGGAAGTACTCCCTCAGCTTGCTGTACTTCCTTAGTTTCCGTAACTTCTCATAATGCCATCAGACTCTGAACCCACACAAGGATGCATCCACGGGTGAAGTCAGAGCCCTCATGAGCCAGGACTTCCCAAAAGTTCCCCCCTGAGCTATGCTGCCAACAGTGGGACAAGCCTTCCACATATGAACCTTGTGGGGGGGCGGATTTATGTATTCATTTGTAGCACTGGAGATTGAGCCCAAGGCCTCGTGCATGCTAGGCAAGTACTCTACCATTAAATTGTACGCCTAGATAATTTTTTTTTTTTTTTGAGGCAGGGTTGCACTACGTTGCTCAGGCTGGCCTCCTCGCCTTTTTAGTCCTCTGTCCCAGCCTTCCAAGTAGCTGGGATTACAAGTATGTGCAGCTACACTCAGCCTGTTGGATATTTTAGATAGAGGACCATTTTCCCATTTCCCTTCATCTTGAAGGATTCTCTTTGGCATGTGTTATCACGGAAGTCTATGGGAGCAAATCCTCTTTTATTACCTTCAAAATTTATCTATCTATCTATCTATCTATCTATCTATCTATCTATCTATCTATCTATCTATCTGGCTTTTTTAAAAATGTATTTGGTTGTTAGTGGGTCTCACTACCCAGTTCAGACTCATGGTGATCCTCCTGCTTTCAGCCTCCCCAGCACTGGGATTACAGATGTGCACCACCAATTCTGGACTCTGGCCAGCTCAGCCCATTCTGGGGGCAGGGCTGGCATGACATGTGGTGCCAGAGACTGAATCGTGATCCCTGTGGTTTGCCTAAGGAGATGCTTAAATCTGCTGAGCTATCTTGCCAGTTCTCTGTCTGTTTTTTTTTTTTGTCTTTTTGAAACAGGGTCTCACTAAACAGTTCAGGCTGGCCTTGAGCTCACTTTTGTAGCCTAGGCTGGTCTTGAACTTGCACTGATCCTACTGCCTCAGTCTCCCAAGTGCTGGGGTTACAGGTGTGTGCCACCACGCCCAGCTTCTCTGTCTGGTTTTTGAGACAAGCACTCAGTGCATAGTTCAGGCTGGTCTTGATTTAACTATGTATCCTAGGCAGTCCTCCTGACTTAGCTTTCCAAGTGATAGGGTGTGTGCCACTATGCCCAGCTTTTTTATTTATTCTTGACAGATTTTTCATATTTATTCCGTCAATATCATGAACACCTTATCATTGCAGATCTTCCACTCCCTTCTGACCTCCACAGTATCTCATAGAAGTTGGCAGAAAAATCTTTTTTTTTTTTTTTTTTTTTTTTGCAGGACTGGGGTTCAAACTCACGGCCTTCACTTGCCAGGCAGGCACGTGTGCCACAGAGTTATCTCCCCAGCCCCAAAATCAAATTCTTGATGCTGTGTTTGTAGTGCTGTTTTTCCCTAGCTGCTTTCAAGATTTTCTTTGTTTTTCAGGTAATAGTTTGACTTATTCTTTGGCATAGTCTTTTTAAAATTAATTTTTCCTGGAGGTCCGGCCAAATAGGTCTGTGGATTAAGGTGCAGGGGCCGGGGGTTCAATCCCTGAGCCTGCCATGCTGGCCCCGCCCCTGGGGTTCACTGAGATGGCAATTGAGACTGGGTGTGGTGGCGCATGCCTGTAAGCAGGTGGATCACTGTGGAGTCTGATCTAGTAGTGAGACCCTGAACACACTGAAGATCCTTCCCTAAAAATCAAAATAATAATAAAATAAAATAAAATAAAATAAAATAAAGTTTATCTTTTTTGGGGTTTAGTGAGCTTCTTGAAATTTTAAATTGATGTCTTTTATCAAATCTGGAAAATAGGTGACCATTTTTCCCTCCCAACATTTTATTTTGCTTCACTGTCCCCGCCTTCTAGGACTCCACTTACATGCATGTTGGGACTTACAATATGGTCCCACATGTCCCGGAGACATTGCATTGTTTTGTTTTTCAACCCTTTTCTCTTTTTCAGATGAATCATTTCTTACTCCATCTTTGAGCTCACTGAATAGCTTCTGTCCCCTGCTATTCAATGCATTCAGTGGAATTTCTCTTCCTGCGTTGAGGTACTGCGGAATGTTACATACTTCTGCTTTTCAATATGCATTTGTTCCTCCCTGTACCCCATTTCCAACTGCCCTGAAATTTGTTTATTTAAACAATTACGTCTTCTCCTCTCCTGAGATTTCTTATCTTTTCATTCACTCTCTGGTCATATTTTAGTTTTAATAAAGTCCAATTTCTGCCCCCCCCCCATAGATCATACTTTGTGTAGTATGTGAAAACTCATTACCCAAACCAAAGTCTCTCTTAGCAAAAACCTTCCATAGAAAATTCTCCAAGGGGTTGAATGTGGTAGTTCACACCTACAATTCCAGCAATTAGGAGACTGAGGCAGGAGGATCACCATGACTTTGAGGCCATCCTGGGATACATAGTGAATTTAAGGTCAGCCTGAACATAGTGAGACCCTATTTCAATAAACCAAAAGAAGAAGAAGAAAAAAGGAAAGAAACATTTTCTGTAGGATTTTTTTCCCTATTAGTTTCTAGAAATTTTAACATTTTTTGCATTTTATTTATTTATTTGTTTATTTATTTATTGTATTTTAGGAAAGGGTCTACAAGGTGTTCGAGGTCTCACTACTAGATCAGACTCGTAGTGATCTGCCTGTTTACAGTCTCCCAAGAGCTGGGATTAAGGCATGTGCCACCACGCCCAGTCTCAGTTGCCATCTCAGTGTGCCCTGGGAGCAGGGCTGGCATAGCAGGCCCAGGGACTGAACCCCCATTCCTACACCTGCTTATAGGTGCTTTAATCTGCTGAGCTATTTGGCCAGCCCTTGTATTATACACTTAATGATCCATTTTGAGATTAATTTTTAACAAGAATAAGATTTATGTTTAGATGTCTTTTTGGTTTTCATGTAGAGATTCAACGTTCTCACATAATTTTTGAACAAGTTATAATTTTTTGCATTGAATTAACTTTGTTCTTTTTGGTCAGCTTCTGTCATACTATTCTGTTCCATTGACCTAAGTGTCTATTTACCAGTGTCACCCTGTCTTGGTGACTAGCTTTATAGTGAGTCTTTAGGTCAGGAAGTACTAGCTCTTCAGCTTCAAAGTTATTTTTGTCTGTTTAATTTGGAGAGTTATTGATTTTTGTGTGTGATACTGGGGACTGAAGCCAGGGCTTTCACACTGAGCTATATCTCCAGCCTTTTTATTTTCTTATTTTGAGAGCGGGCCCCTCTAAGTTGATCAGGCTGTAATCCTACTGTTTCAGCCTCCCAGAGTATTGGGATTCTAAGTACGTACCACCATACTTGGCTCAGTTTCTTTAATAGATGTAAACCATAGACCTATGTAGATTATCTATTTTTTTCTTATGTAAATTTTAGTATTTGGCACT
>PVKN010015612.1:0-18405 GCA_004027915.1 Capromys pilorides | reverse complement strand
TATTTGGTGAAATGCTAAGAAACTAAGAACAACGGAATCTGGTTCATTAACATGACTAGCGTGTCTACCTTACTGACGTATTTTAGAGATTAAATAACAGCTTTGAAATTTTTATGCCAATTAAGGAGACTATTATTTATTATAAAAGGGAGTTTCATGTAAAAACAGTGGAGGCTTTAATAAACGTCAGTGTTTGAAAGCATTTTAGGGAACCAAATGGTTGGGTTTGAATGGAGATATAAAGTTACTAGAGAAGGATTCTTGTTTTTTGAGACAGTCTCATGGTGTACTCCAAGCTGGCCTTGAACTCACCCAGAGTGACTGGGTGTAGGAGCCTAGACTGTACTCAGCTGTGCGGGATTGTTCTGCCTCAGCTCCAGGAAGGTCCTGCCATCCAGAAAGACAGGCCTTAGCTGAAGGAACATGTTTACACTTCAGATACTTGGTTCTGTCTGGCAGACCGATGATCACGGCAGATGGAAATGGCGGCCTATGGGCGTCCTGGAGGTGGGCGTACCGCCACTTCATCTGGATGGAGTGGGTGGGCCACAGAGCTAAGAATGGACTCTGCCAAAACTGGCGACTGGACGTGTGATGGGGAGATTTCCCAGGTTTCTGTCCTACCTGTGTGGCCAGGTCTGTCACGGTGCCTGTCACAAGGCAGTGAGAACTGGAGAAGAGCCAGGTTTGGTGGAGGAAGACTGGCCGGATGCTGAGCAGGTTCTGGGGAAGGATCTGTGGGACCCAGGAGCAGACAGCTAGAGGAGGAGGGCTGGCAGCACAGGGGGGACAGGATGGAGATGGAACTGCAAGGCAGTGGTAGACACATGGGAAACCCTAAAACTGGGTGTCGTGGTGCATGACTATAATTTCAGAACAAGCACTTCAAGTCCAAGCTGCGTAGCAAGACCCTATGCCAAATAAATAAATAAATAAATAAATAAATAAATACATACATACATACATACATACATACATACATACAAAACAAAACACCAAGGAAGACAGACTGAATGAATATCACTGAGTGTTAAAAACACTGTTTGCAATAATGTGCCAATGTCCTTTTAGACACCAGGACTCCAGGATAAGTTTATTTTTATTCTTTTGGTATATGCAGTGCCAGGAATCAAACATGGGACCTTGTACTTGTTGGGCAGGCGCTTAGACTGCTGAGCTATCTGCCTGGTCCAAGGTAACTCACAGGTCACTTTTTTTTTTTTTTCTAGTACTAGGATTGAACTTGGGACCTTGCACTTTCCAGGTAGGTGCTTAAGCCACCAAGCTATAGTCCCAGCTCAAGGACATTTTAAAAGTGCATCTGACTTACTTCTGGGCGGCAATATCCAAGCATCCACAACACAGTCAATTATAGCACTGGTATAAAATATAAATGAAACCCATGCAAATGAGAAAAATGTAGAACAGTTCATGCAACAACCATGCCAAGTTGCTCTGAAAAGCTCCTGCAAGAAAGCGCATTGTCTGGTACCTGGCCTACTTGTAATGAGAAGCCAAACCCTTGGCTGCTTGGGGTGAACGCAAGCATCCACACGCTGGGCCCTCACTGGGGCGAGGGAACCCTTTGGGCTGCCAACCAGCACCCTGTGGAGGCTTGCTTTGGCTTTAGGCCTCTGTATCCATACTTCTCCAACCCAACCTTGGAGATGCATGAGGATTAGGTGCCCATGGGGGTAGCCCCCGAAGCCCACAGTCTGCACTCTTTCCTCTGGCATCCCGTGCCAAGCATGGCTTCCTGCTGCCTCCTATGGGCAATGAGAGCCACATAGCACCAGAATCTGTTCATGGTACTGTATAAGGTTAAATGTATGGGTGGGGAGCAGGAATCCCCGAGTGGAAATCCTACTTTTGCCACTTGTAAGCTAAGCAGACTCCACCACTGCAGATGAGGCAGAGGCTCCATTTCTTCAGTCTGTAAATGGGCAACATATTAGCCAGAGGAATAACCAGCTTTTGTGGAGGGAAGATGCTCACTGCTGAGCCCAACTCCATGTCCGTAGCCAACAGTAGCGCTCATCAGGAGTTGAGGATACCTTAAGCCTGGCCCAGAGGCAAGTGTGAGGATGCATTCCCGGCAACCTGCTGCCTTGTGCCGGGGGGAGGATGTTCCTGGTCCACAGTGCAGGGGAGCTGGGAGAGCATCTGTCAGCGCAACAGGATCTGGGTGGCAGATCATGACTAGGAGGGACTCTCTTCTTAAGACAAACACGCATGACCCATGTGTGTGTGGCACATGTGTGCCTGTGTACGTGCACGTGCCTGGCCTTTCTCTTCAAAGAAGCAGCTGCCTTCTTTTCCCACGATCATTATTTTCTCCGGGGCAGATCACTTCTCCAGGAACCGAGACAAACTCAGTCCTGAAGGCTGGACCCACCTTGACACATCCATGTTCGTGGTCAACTCACTTCCACTATTTAGTTAGTAAGCTGATTTTTTTCTGAGCTGTGTAACAAGAGGAAAATAATCACTAAGATTCTGGACTTCCTCTCTTGTTGCAAACCCTAAAGTTACAGCATGTGCTCCACAGTCAGAATTCATTATGACGGAGAAAGTGGCACGGCAAGCTTCATGCCCCTCTGCTGAGGTTCACCAGGTGCCTTGAAGAACTGGAAGAAGCCTGAGGGCTAGAACAAAAGGCTTTTATAGACCAGCGCATCTCTCCGTTGGGTGCAGGAAGCAGTGTACATACAACACATCTCTCTTTGAACCCATGCAACCTCCCACCCCTAGCTTTTCATGGCATGGAAAGGAATGGGCGTCTCTGGACAGCTGACCAGGTAAGGGCTGGGAGCAATGATCACACTGGCAGCCAACTGTGCACCTGCTCTGCGGCCCCATCTCTGTGGACCATGTTAGCTGATCAGCTGTGTGAGCTCATGGAGCCTCCCCAGCAAGCTGACCGGGAGGTAAAATGGGGAGAACGCTTCCCTGGGAAGCTGGGAGGCTTTGGCCCCAGCATCACAAAAGAAAAGGCTGACAAAGTGCTAAGCTGAAGCAGGGGTATGGATTTAGGGTACCTGGAATACAGGCATTTAATAGATGAGGATTTCCCACCAGGCCGGACTCCTGATGAAGAAGGCTGCCCCTCCAAGAACGGCAAAGGCACGTTATTTTGAGAAAGTTTTTGTGGTATCACTGCCAAGACCCACTGAGACCAGAGATGAACAGAAAGACGTAATGAAGTCAGGTTTCAGATGGTGAGTGGTATGGGGGTTTGAAGGTGTTACTGCTAGCCTGACGCAAGTGTTCAGATTTTAGAAATCAGAACTGTAAACAACGGGTAGGTTTCACGTGAATCTCTGGATCTCCAACTTTTCTTACGAAATGCCTGGCTCTGGATTTATATCTTCATGGGATGAACAGAATTTGCCTGGGAAACAGGAGACAGGTTTTAGCAAAAACACTACTTGAGCAAACTGCTTTTCTCTCTCTACAAAATAAAAGCTATCACTGTTCTTTGGCTATAGTTCATGGTTTGGGTAAAAGATGCTATAACTCTTGGGATCACACAACATTTTCTACATAGAATTACCCAGGTAAAAGGAAGCTTTCAGGGGCCAGTGAAATACCTCAGCAGTCTAGAGTGCTTACTTAGGCAAACTTAGGCAACCGCAGGGACCGTGGTTTGATCCTTGGTACCACATGCCACACCAGCCCCACCCCCAAGGCCATAACATAAATAAATAAAGTTTAAAGGAAGCTTCCAGAACATAAATCAGGAATGGCACAAAAGATTAGTCTAAGTGTACAGGCATGTGCATAGAAGCTGCGATGATTCAGGAACACGTTTTTAAACAAACGGCCACGCTACTCATAAACCCAGAAGACAGAAGCTTCCCACGAGCAGATGTGGAGACACAGACATGCAGCACGCCCATCTGGTCCCCAAACGTCCCCATTCCCAATTCTCGTCTTGTAGTTGCAGGGAGGGTGAGCGTGGCACGCCTCATCTGTGGAGGCTTTCTGCTTGGCTGGCTTCAGACAAAGTTACCATTAACTCCCCAACCTGCGAGAAAACGATTTGACACAAAGGGTTCCAGAATGTCCTCCTCTCCCCCTACAAGCCTGCAAACAATGGTACAGGGATGAGGTCAGAAAGGAATTCTCCGCCTACCAGGCCGCTGAATTCATTTACCTACCTCAGAGCATATTCACAGAGCGGGGTGGGACGGGAATAAGGGATGCCTGGAGGCCAAGTGGAGTTTGGGGGTCGAGCGCTACATTACAAGATCTGACAGGCCTTTGCCAGCCTTCAGCTTCTTTGTGTCTGGCACATAATAGAGCGGCACAAACTGAGCAGCGCACGATCTGCGGTTCCGCCCTTGGGCAGCCCATACCCTTTGCAAATGCTAATAGTATTGTAGCATCCTGCCACCCGGTAACACAAAAAAGGATGTTGGTTTTCACATGAACCAGAACAGGCCCATTGTACACAGGTTTCTGACCAACTTGTAGTATCTGTACATCAAAAGCTCAACCAATCATAGGGGCCACAGCTGGTGAACCTCACTGAAGGAGGTGCCTGACAGGGAGAATGTCCAGGCCTCAAGGCCTGCCTCCTCCGACGGGGAGCAGAGCGGAACACAGCGGTTCCAGCAGGAGCTAAATACACGGGGCAATCTGCTTTGGCTGGGACCAGAGTGATTAGGATAATTGGCAACGATGGGCGGGGAGGTGCTCAGAAAGTGTGGGACAAGGGCTGGGAGCGCGACCAGACCATTTCCATTCTGATCAGCTGGAGGAGCTGGGAAGTTCCCAACACAGGAAAGCAGCACATGCCCATCTGTGAGATTTTATTCTTTTAGCTGAAACAGTAACGACTTCTGCTAACACCTTTCAAAAGTGTTAAGATTTATTAGAAACAATAAAGGCAGTCAAGGGGAGTAATTTGGGAAAATAAGATGGGGGTCAGGGTTTAAAGTGCAAGGGAAAAGTACTTCTGTATCTTAGCAGCTTAACTTGAAAAGACCCACTGCGTAGCTTACAGGGGACAAGTGACACAGTGAGAGGAAACTGCAAAGCACCTGGTTCTCCTGACCGCAGGGCCCACAGCCTCCTGAGCCTCAGGTCCACACAGGGACCACACCAGCCTCTCCACTAGTGCTCTTGGTCTGGCCAGGAGAGAATGGCCCATTTCAGTTAGTTCATGCACTTGTAGGTGTATCATGTGTCCGACAGTGCTTGCTCCTGGTACTAAAAAAATGCTTGGTTTCCTTAAATACTTTTGGAGTGTATGCTGGAAAGCGCATAGGTTTGTAGTGAGACTGGCTTTCAGATGCTGACTTTACTGTTCATTAGAATGACCTTGCGCAAGTTACTTAAAGCCGCCGTTCTGAGCCTGCCTTATTTTAGCCAGGTAATGGAAATACTTCTGTGACAGCATGACAAGCACAAGGTATTCTGATTTCCTTACTCTGTTTTTGGTGCCAAGGACCGAACCCAGGGCTTCTAGCTCGCTGGGCAAGCATTCTACCACCGAGCCAAATCCCCAGCCCCTGATTTCCTAACTCTGGATTTAAATTCTCCTTTAAATAAATAAGAGTTTCAAACTGAGTATGGTGGTAGATGTCTGTAATTCTAGTAGTCAGGAGGCCAAGGCAGGAGAAACACTGCCAAGTCTGAGGAAAATCTGGGTTACACAGTGAGTTCAAGACCAGCTTGGACTACCTAGTGAGACCCTGTCTCAAAAAACCAGAAACAAAAGTTTCATGGTAAGACACGCACTGATCAGAGGCGCCAGCAGGGCTTTTTGACGATCTGCAAATGGCAAAGGCCAGTTCTGTTCTGTTCTCGCAGCACCTGAGCCCAGCGCAAGAGCTTTCTAGCGGCCCAGGGGGAAGGTGCGCTCCTATTCCTGGAGTAAGAGCTGCCGACCTGGGCAGGGCCTTCCCCGTCAGCGCTCCTCACAGCAACAGGAAGGTGGGCTCACAATTGTTACTGCGGTGCGCTGTGCATCTTTTCCAGGACCCAGTGTTGTAGGAAGCTGAATTAGATAGAAATATTATAGGCAGTCAGACAGGGCCAGACCCTGAAGGAGACAAGATGGAAGACAAGGTGACTTTGCAACTTTTGGAAGAGAGATCCTCCTCACTGTGGGTCAGACCTCAAGACAGAAGAGTAAACAAATGCAGCCACACACTTCCCTAGGGATGGGCACCAGTGATGGATGTTCTAAATAGGTTATCAATCACCTTGAAAGAGCCCAAATGAGTCACTAACCCAACCCCCAACAGGAAGAGAACCTGTTCTGTATTCATGCCCGCTTGCTATGTGACAGACTTTCCCACTTGGTCCTGATTTAATTAATTTTACCTGAGCAATGGTGCCTGTAATCTCATTGGTTGACCATAGTTTTGTCCATGCTCACCTAAGCTAGTTCCCATGGTCTCTTACCACCTTAGGTCCGCCTCACTGCATGATTTTACTCTATAAATGTCCCTGGAAGAGACAACTTCCCAGGGACCACCCACTTGGGACCTCTTCCCCTCACCCCCTAGACAGACGCTTTCTTTCCTGCAATAAATATACGCTGCTCATAACCTCCATTTGTTCCTAAAATTCATTCTTCAGTTTTGGAGAACAGGAACTTGTCCTGGGTACCTTTCAGGTTAGGAGTTTCATTTTCTCCCCTGTATCACCAGGGTGATGACTCTGGTTTCTATCACACACATTGTATAAACTCTGTATGCTCAGCCTGCAAGGAGATTGATTGGTTGCTCAGCACCAGGTGCATCCTGGCAAACGCGGGCACTCAGAATACTTACCTCCTGTGGACAAATCTATTTCTAGAAAGAGAAGCAGAAGCCCTGCATTTGCTAATGCCACAGGGCTTCTGCGCAAGGGCTACACTCACAGCGAGAGGGAGAGCAGGTGAGCAGGGGAAGTCGTCCCTGCAGCCGGGGGGGGGGTGGACACTGGGAGGCGAGGGAGCTGGGCAGGGCCTCGAGTCCTCATGGTCAGAAGGGAGCACACGCACCAGGGAGTACTTTGTTGGCCCAGATTACCTAGTGCCCCAACATTAACCAAGCGAAATGATGATAGGCGCATTGCTGGATTAAGAGTTCTGCAAAAGACACTGTTGTTTCCCCAAATAGATGCATCATAGGGCCAGCCAGATAGCTCAGTGGACTAAAGTGCACCCGGGTTCAATCCCTGACATGCAGTGCCAGCCCCGCCCCTGGGGTGCGCTGAGATGGCAACTGAGACTGGGCATGGTGGTGCACGCCTATAGTCCCAGGGCTTGGGAGGCTGAAAACAAGAGGATCACTATGAGTCTGATCTGTGTAGTGAGACCCTGTAGACCTTGCACTACATACATTTAAAAAAAAAGGCAAAAAATAAAATGCACTATGGGTTGGTGAGATGGCTCAGCAGTCTAAAGCACCTGCGTCGGAAAGCTTAGGCAACCGCAGGGACAGCGGCTGGATCCCCGAACCGCATGCTGCGCCAGCCCTACCCTCCTGGGCAGGCTGAGCCGGGCATAACACAAACAAATAAATGAGGTTTAAGAAAAATAAAATAAAACAAAATTTAAAAAATGCACTATTAAGTATCTGCGAACGCTAAGGGCCTGATAGTGGAGCAAGAGGTGGGCAAGGAGTCCAGGTAGTGCAGCTTTCTGATAATGTGAGCCCCCTCTCAGAACACTAGGAAAGCAAGAGGTCGAGTTCACCTACCCCTATGAAAACGCTAGTGTGTGCTGGACTGTGTGAAGCGTAACGGGGGAGACGATTCAGTGCTGCGGTGACCGAGTGCGAGCAGGAAGCAGCGGGCGGCGCCTCTGCCTCAGGCGCTAGGGACTACGTAGGCGAGACAGCCAGGGCTGGGCTCCAGAGGCTGCACCGAGTAGGCGCCGAGGAGGGGTCTTCAGCGACAACTCTCAGCTCCCTTTTCCAAATCGTTGAGTATTTCCAAATACTTGGATAGGAACCAGTTGACATCTGGGTTAATGAATAAAAATAATAAAAAAGAAAAACAAAGACAAAAATCCAGCCGCAACAATGACTTCTACCACCAAGAACCTTACAACCATTTAAGAGGACTGAAGATGCGCTACGGATGCTCACTGGCTCCCCAGAGAGGCCCTGTTGCACACTGCCAAGAAACATCACATACTAATAAAGCAAAGGATCTGAAGCAGCAGCAGTCTCATCCACCCACCACCGACTGGATCCTGGATTACCCGCTACGCTGGCCCTGCAGGATGGGAACACCGCTCAGACACTGCCTCCCTCGCAGAGGTCTCTCAGCTTTCACGTGGGTCATGCAGCCCTCACTGGAGGGCGCGGATTTCACCTAACGGCTTACAATACAGGTGCTTCTTAGGCTTAGTTTTATAAATTGTCTTCTTGGGCTAAACATCACCTGACTGAAATGCTCTTGATACAGTTTGATTTTTTAACCTGCGGAAAGAATATATTTTACCAAAGAAAATACCAAAATGTTTTGACAAGTATCATGACACGAAAGAGCACGAATGAGATATGGTTACAACTGTGCAGTGCAAGGCAGGTGAAGCGAAAGCACCCCAAGAGCCGCGCTGGGAGTTCGCTGAAGCACGAGCTCCGAGATCTGCCGTGGCCCCGGGACCCGAGCTCCACGGGCTTCCTCTCTCCGTCACGAGGCGGGAAACCTGAACAGATGCTCTCCAATAACAGAACCGTAATGTGATTAGGTATCTTTTAATTACTCATCCATACAAATGAACTTCTATCAAGCACAGGCAAAATATGAGTTCTGGGATAGCTACACGTCATGTGAGGTCTTAAAAATACAAAGTTGATTCACAGCGTACAAGCAAACACAAGGAAAGCTTTGAATGTTTAAACAACACATCATCGTAATTGTTCACAAAGGTAAGCATATTTTCAAGCACATTACCACACTGCTGAAGTGTGAAAGTAGAAGATATGCCCGCTTAGGGCATCCAGATAAAAGCCATTTTTATGACCACATTTACTGGAAAGAGAAAATACCATGTTTCTCTTCTCAGATAAACATCTAACATAAATTAATACAAAATGAGTAGCTAGCGAAGGAATCAGTGTTTTAAACCCACACTCTGAATCCTGCATGTGAAATTCCCAAGTCACGGAGCTAGGGAGCACCCCTTTGGTAGTTTCCTGCTTTTTCATGTGATTTCTTCGCAATTTGGTCACTAAGTTTCTGTGAAGGAACCCGTGGGAGTAAAGCCTGGATGACAGGGACACTCAGGGAAGAGAGAGGGCTCTGGTGCTGGCGAGGGGTGCTTTGCCAGTTGCTCTCAGCAGCACCTGGAGGGCAGGAGCAGCCCCATTTCCTCGATACAACGAATAACCCTGACTGACCAACTGCGGATAGCACTGATCGGAAATTAATCAGCCAATACTGAGCTTTCTTTACTCCATTCTTTGGAAATTCAGTCACGAAAAACAAGGGATTCCTTGTCCAGTTAGACCTTAACTTCTATGGACTGAAGATATTGTTATTTTTAAAGTCTAAATTTTAATAACTATTTGTTTTGGGGCCACAGATACAATACCCAGGGTTTACCACTGGGAGTGAATTTGATTTACTTTCTGTAACACTTGGATTTAATAACTACTTAGCTTTCAAGGAAAAAAAAAAGCATGCTTGGTATGAGATCAGTTAAAAAAAAAAGAAAAAGAAAATCCATGCAAGCTGGTATTACTGAGGCTGTACGTCAGGGAGGCTATCAGGATGTCAGGGGGCCAGTGAGATTTTTTAATGTGTTTTTATTGTCTGTATAAATATTTAAGTTACAATATGGATTTCCTCAAAGAAACAAAGGTTCTCTACTCTCTGGAAAATCAAATTCAGGCATGTGATAAGATTACTACCCAAAATCAGTGTTTTGCTTAGGAGAATTATGTAGAAATACAGCAGATAACACTTTCTCTAACTGTAGCCCACAGAAACAAATATGGACTTCTTCCTGTTTTAAAGATAGATGTCTAGCCCACAGGCATATCCTGCAACTGCAAAGTAGCTGCTGCCACAGGACCTGTCTGCCTCAGGGCGAGGTCTCCTGGAACCAGAGGGTTGGGCCTGGGCCAGGGCCAGGGCCCAGAGCGCTTCACTCGCCTGCCTCGCCTGCCCCGCCTGCCTCGCCTGCCCCGCCTGCCCCACCTGCGTGTGGAGCACACCAGCTCTGTTGCCTTGGGCTCACACTGAGACTCAAGAGACACGAAAGGCTCCCAAGGGCTCATCTAAAAGAAGAAAGCACACTGCTCCTAGCCGGGGAAAACTGCATCTATTTTTCTTAACACTTAAAAGAAATATTTACTGAGTTCAGAGTTTCTGAGACAGCATCTTATCCAATCTTGCATATTAAGGGTCAGATCATCACAATGAAGAGCGCACTGATGTTAGAAAAACAAAAAGTGGAGGGCAGCAAGGGAATCCTTACAAAGACACCAATCCAAGAAGACTACAAAATGTAGTGATTTGTAAAATAAAAACTCACGTAATGAGTATTTTTATCAACATAAAAGGCGTAATAAAAAGGTAGGAGATGAGAAAGATAGTTTTAAGTAAAAATGGCATATTTCTTTGCTTTAAAATTCTTTGGCCAATTAAAAAAATCATATACTGTAAAACATAAGCAAGCATGGGGAGGGCACCACTGCAACTTGACTGCAGCGAGTTCAACTTTGACCTGGGGGGGATAGGCACGGATGCTCTAGCTGTCCACGGACTTGGGTGGGAAACAGTCTATGGGGTTGGTTAGGCAGGTTGCCTGGCTGTGCAGCGCTCCTCTAGGATGTGCAAGGTCCTGGGTTTGACTCCTACTACTATAAAAGAAAAGAAATGAAATAAACTGGTCACCTGGGGTAAAGCCATTCCCGTATGCCTGCCTCAAATGTTCAACATGACGCTGAGTGAACCCGCAAGTTTCACGTTTTAATCTTCCTCATCCCGTGCCAGGACGCAATGGCTCTATCAGCAGGGAAAAATCTGCTATGAACAGAAAGGTTAACCCAAGTATGTAACATCTGAAATGGATCTTTTCACTGGATACAGACAATGTAAAAATATCAAAGAGGAAGGAAGCTGGCTTCCAGAGCAAATTTCTAAGTTAGCAATGAAAGGCTTTAGTTTTCAAAATGAATCTACACTGAACTGTTGTCATTCCAATGGATTCTTTTGCTAGCTAGTTTTTTCACGTGGTAAAAGTAAGTGGACTGTCACGGTCAAATGGTTCCTTGGATACAGACATTACAGGTACCAATGATAATTTAGTAGGCTACCATCATTTTATATACAACTGATAATTCTTAAAAACTGCTGTATGTTTTATTTCAAATCAGCTAGCATTACATTTCTGGGGAGGAAACCGAGGACAGGAACATCCGCTAGTGAATTACACCAGTGCCTCCACAGAAGACAACAAGCAGCGGCGGTCTCTCATCTTCACAGCCACAGCTAGGGCCACAGCAGTCACGTCAGCCCAAGCTGCCCCTCAGTACCAAGGCGACGCCTGCGCCATCCCCGCTGTTCTTCCATTTGGGAGGCAGCTGATGGCTGGTGCGTCAGTACCATAGGTGAGTTTGTCACCCTTTGACTTATTGTGTTTAGAAAGGTGGACAGCAGAAAAGGAGGCAGGACAAGAGACCAAGTGTTCTTTCTTCAGATATATGCAGAGGTGATTATACGGTCAGTAGGAATCTGTAAAAGTAAGACCATTTGATAAACCTAGGTCTGAAGAGACAAATGCAAAATTTCTAGACAAACTATCACTTTATGCTCATAAAATATTGAAACTTCACTATTTAAGTCTGGCAGTTTTATAAAAGTTATTTAGAATCCTGCCTACCATAAAATATTAGCATAATTTTATCAAACATGATATATCAATAAAAGTATGATGGAATCAGTTTTGTTCTAAACATTGATTAATTAGGCACAGGGTCTAGCTACACAGCTCAAATGTGTAGTGATCCTCCTGTCTCAGCCTCTCCCCATGCTGGGATTACAGGCCTGCACCACCACTCCCAGTTTCAGTGGCTGGCATGGAGCAGGGCCAGCACAGCATGCGGTACCAGGGATTGAACCTAAGTCTTTGCACTTTCCAGGCATGCACTTAGACCGCTGAGCTATCTCCCCAGCCCTGGAATTAATTTCTTATACAATAAGTTTAGAACAAATTAAAATCGGTGCTGAAGGAATCTGCACAGCTATGTTGAGTATAACCACCCTCAGAAATATTAACATTACAATTACTGAAAACTAATTTTTTAAAAAAGCAGAATGATTATACTGAGAAATCCCACAAATCAAAATTATAACTGAGTACTACTCCTTCAGCTTCTTGGTAACTTCATAAGATGCCTGGAATGAAGCAAGGCTATCGTTCTGCTAGATTTGCTTGCTTGCTGATGGACTGACTGTGGCTCAGCCTGCCTTGGGGGCGGGAGTGGCATGGCATGTGGTGCCAGGGATCGAACTGTGGTCCCTATGCTTGCCAAGGCAGCACTTTAGACTGCTGAGCTATCCTGCCGCCCCCGGGGTTGCTCTTATAATTGGCCTTGCAATGCACAAAATGGATCATCTGTGCAAGTCACTCACACTCTCCAAGTTCAGAGTCCTGAGTCGACTAGCAGGACTGGGTGGGGTCCTTGAGCCTGGCAGTCAGGTGGCAAGGAAGTCAGGCTGCCTCCCCTGGCCAGGGCCTCTCCATGCAGGACCAGCTGCCTCTCGGGACTGCTCCGGGCTACTCTGGCAACAGACATTCTGACAGAGCAAGGCCACATCCTGTTGGCCATGGCCACTCTAGAGACCCTGCTGGTCAAGGTAGAGCACAGCCTCTATTACGTAGCGTACGGGGTATCTCAGGTGTATTCATATGTATTACACCCCCACCCCAGCAACACAGCTTGTATCTTCACTAGGATTTCTGTGGCTTTCCTGAAATTTCTCCCTCGAAGGCTAGAGGTAACTAAACAAGATGTCATATGAACTCTGATGCTACGGAGAAGGTCCAAATTAAGAAGGCGCTGAGTGTCCACTTCTGCTAGCAACTATTCACAATAACTATTATAACAGGGATAATATGGGACATCTTGTGATTTAAAATAAATTTTTAGGCATAGAAGATACATAAAATATTTATAAATACAGATACTTATATGACAAAACTAATTCTGGCTTGTGCCAGGGAATTACTTCTGTATTTCTGTAGGCTTCTCTACATCTGTCTAAAAGCAACCAACAGAGCTTGTAACTCAGCCCACTCCTGCTGGCTGGGCCTGTCTGAGCAGCACCCCACCCCACTGCTCTCCCCAGCCTGCTTCCCCACAGGGAGAAGAGTGGGCGTGGGGTGGGAGGGCCAGGGAGGGAGCCTTTCAGGGCCGGCCCTTGGTTCTGAGGGTGCACTGGGTGGCTGCAACACTGCGCTCACAAGGAAGCAACGAAATATTTTACATGAGCTGCGAGCCACAGCGGCACAATCACCGTGTTCCTCTCTTCTAGGCTCCCCCGCTAGAGGCAGATGGCTTCCTGGTTAGAATGTTCAGTGATAATGAGCAGCTGACTGTGTTACCAAGCGAAGCTCTTCAGTGTGTCTCTCAGTAGGAGCATTCCCATAATGCCACACTGGAATCAGGCAGGAGTCAACATAGCCAGGAGAACAATGCATTCTGGGTGATTACAAGGGGCTTCAGACAGGAAAAGGACTTACCCAAATATTTTTAAAAGAAAGACTAAGAATTATGAAATTTTTTTAGTTAAGTCAAATACATAAAAAGCTTTTAAAGCTGAATATTTAACATGCAGCCAGGCATGGCGGCACATCTGTAATTCCAACACTCGGGATGCTGAGGCAGGAGGATCATTGTGAGTATGAGGCCAGCCTGGGCTACAAAGGGGGCTCAAGGCCAGCCTGACCTACATAGCAAGACCTTGTGTCTCAAATGACCAAAAAAAAAAGGCACAGTAAGAACATTTAACATACACACGACTATTCACTATGAGCATTTGGAATAAAACAATGCCGACTACAGTTAAGTGCTTTACAGGCAGAAAATTGGAGTCACCACAATATTATAAAATGTCTTAGCCCTTTGTTCACCTTTGTTCTGTACAGATGGTTTATTTCAGGCAGAAGGTAACCAAGTTACTCACACAGACATTATATGCTAGCTTCAGAGACTCATGCCATTAAAATGGTAAGGAATAAGCCGGCTACAGTGAAGCAGAATGAACTACTAGGAAGGGTTAAAATACAAATTTTGCACTTAGTAACCAATGTAGTAGCACAAGTTTTACTCACTTACTACAATTTATTTCTCTTGGTGAAGCGCTTCGATGAAAGCATCAAGTTTTTCTTGAATTTCTCTTACTTTCTCTGTGGAGAAAGAAAAAGAGATAAACTAAAAACAAATTTATTTCTCAAAGCCATCTCAAATTATAGGAGATAATAATTTACTAAATGCTCTGGTATACTTTTCTAACTCTTTAGAAGAAAAGGAAGAGTTGGAGTGTTAGTACTTCAGAGCCAAGGACTGTCCAGGGGCACCAGTGTTGCTGTGCTTAGCCATCTTCTGGCAGGAAAGGAAGAGAGGCGTGTGACAGCCCCACTTAGGAAGCATAAAGGCTACGGACACCTACAGGGAATAGTGTATGCAACATACATGTATAACTACAGGTATAATCTTAATAAGTTTTCTGATTCCTTAAAGTCCTATTAAGCATTCATAATCAGCAATGTCTGCAGAGAAAATGATTTTTCTAAATTAAAAAAAAACAGGCACTCACCTTGCCTACAAGTAAAAAATGATTTTTAAGTATAAAGTAATGGGAGAAGTTACAGAGGAAAGATCGACCAATTAAAACTAGAATCACTTTTATTCCTATGTCAGAATAGGACATAAATTTTAATATTATAAAATTAAAGACAAAACTAGCAAATATTTACAACAAATAGATGAAGGCAATGTTTCAAAAATACATACCAAGAAAGTATTAGCTGCCAATGAATGAAGTTTCAAAGTACTACAATCACTAAAGGTAGGGTTACAGTACTTGCCTTTCCAGTTTTAGTTTCAAAGCTTCCAAATCGAATCTCTAACCTCTCTCTGAAATGTAGATTTCCTCCACAAACCCAAGCCCTCGAGTGCGTGCGCAGCTCTCCTAAAGGCCCTCCAGTCGCGACCCTGGCTCTGCTGCTGACCTTGCCATCCACGTCCAGTGCAGAGTACAGGTTCTATGAAATGCAGCAACGAACACTTCTGTTCTTTCAACACAAGTAGGCACAAAATGGGAACTACCAGCTGAAGTGAACTAACTCATCTAGAATCAGTGATAAGCCAGCTTCTAAGATGCATTCAGTATTCAACATTGGTATCTTTTGCATTTAAAAGGGCATCTGTAACCCTGAAAATTTAAGTGACTTTTTCTTTTTTCACTGGCAAGGACTCACTGGTAATGAGTAGACAAGAAAAGGAGTTGTCCTTTTTATAAATTTTTCTTAGCATTGCAAGAAATCAACAAAGCCTACTTGGCTGCGTACAAGGAGAATATTATCTATCCTTTTTCTAGTAACCTAGCACTAGCTCTGGATTTTTGGTGTTAGGTTAGGACTAACAAAAGCCTGTTGGAGAGGAAGGCTCTTTGTCTTGTTAAAACTATTAACTCAGAAATTATGATTCTAGTTACCATAATAGCATTTTCCTCTCTATAAGATTAAAGTAGAGAAAATTATCCTGACCCATCTCTTAGAAACTGAGTCTCTATTTTTTGGTGGGCTAGTTTCCATTTCTCAAACACCAGTTAAACCAGTAACATACCACCTGCTTTTCCCAAATATGGTCAATTCTTAATTTTAAAATTAATCCATCTAGCTGCTTAGAAACAGCTGAACTTTTTTCAATGAATATTTAGAAAATCTTACATGTATCCTTCATTAGCTAAAGAATTTTTTAAAAGGATCATGGCAGAAGAAAATGATTTTCTAAGCAGCTTCGTAGAATATTGAAACAGTTTTTAAAAATATACCTACCTCAAATGGCAATTGGAAACAACTGGAAATCTGAAGAGGTGTTTCGAGCTTTAGCATCTTTCTACGCTCTTCATGGAGAAATTTATTTGGGAATGCTGTACTAAATGCAGCAAAAATCGGGTTCTGCTTGACACAGGATCTGGGGGCCAGGGGCAGCCTGAGAGTCCTGGCTCGGCACTGTGCGTCCTGAGCGCCGCCCTCAGCTTGCAGACTGCACAGTGGCGCCCTCTCGAGGGCTGCAGAGCGAGTGCCACACGCAGGAGCAATGCCCCAAGCTACTCTGAGGTGGGTGTCTAACCTTGCGAACTAAGCGAAAGGAAAAACCTTCTAAAACTCACTCTTGGAAGGCAACTTGTTTTGGTATGAGAGCCACTGGATTATTTACCGTGAAAACCACAGCATAAAAACTTCAAACTGGCCACTGCTCCTCCCTTTTTGCTTTTGCTGTTTTCCACCTCCACGAACTGCTGGCCCACTGCCATGCCACCCTGCATCTGAGCCAGCTGATTATAGACTGACACCTCCACAAACTGTGAACTAAAAAAACCCTCTTCCTCATTAAAAAAAAGAGGGCATACTTTTACAAAGTTTTAAAACTATGATAAGAGGACAGGTTTCGCTCATCAGTGAGCGGCCTACGAGGCAGTCTCGGTGCCCCGCCGGAATGGCATGATTCCGAAGCTCCACTTCCACAAGGATTGGCAGCCACGTGTGGCTGTGTGGTTCAATCAGCCAGCTCGGAAGATCCGCAGGCTCAAGGCCTGGCAGGCAAAAGCGCACCGAATTGCCCCGCGCCCCGTGTTTGGACCCACCCGGCCCATCATGAGCTGTCTCTCGGTCTGATATCACATCAAGGTCTGAGACAGCAGGGCCTTCAGTCTGGAGGAGCTGCGGTAGCTGGTATTCACAAAAAGGTGGCCTGGACCCTTGGCACCTCGGTGGACCCCGGGTGGTGGAACAAATACACCGAGTCCCTGCAGGCTGAAAGAGTACTGCTCCAAACTCATCCTCTTCCCCAGGAAGCCATCGGCCCCCCAAAAGGGAGACAGCTCTGCTGAAGAACGCAAATAGGGTGCCCAGCCTACAGGACCTATGATGCCCATCAGGAATGTCTACAAGAAGGAGAAGGCCAGGGTCATCGCAGAAGAAGAGAAGAACTTCAAGGCATTTGCCAGTCTGCGCATGGCTGGTGCCAACGCCCGGCTCTTTGGCCTCTGGGCGAAGAGAGCCAAGGAAGCCGCAGAGCAGGATGTTGAGCAGAAAACAATGAAACACTGTGGGGATCTTGTAATAAGTGTTCAGAAAAGCTAAAAACAAACAAGCAAGCAAGCAAGCAAGCAAACAAACAAACAAGAGGATACAGTGCTACTTTACCTTGAAACCTCAAGAATGGCACAGAGCTACTAAAGTGTTGCTCAAGGGATGGGGATTAGAGTGGATGGGGGTCAGGGTTATAACAAAGAAGAAGGGCTGGCGACATAGCTCAGTGTTAGGCAAGCCCAGGGGCCCAGGTGTGATCCCTGGCACCACAGGCTGTGCTAGCCCCACCCTATGCCCAGGTGTGCTGAGCCAGCTACTGAGACAGGGCATGGAGGCACACGCCTGTAATCCCAGCGCTGGGGAGGCTGAAAATGGGAAGATTACAAGTCTGAGCTATGGGGGCCGGCGAGATGGTTCAGTGGTCTAAAGCGCCTGCTTAGGAGGGCTCAGGCAACTGCGGGGACTGCGGTTCGATCCCCGGCACCACATGCTGCGCCAGCGCCACCACCAGGGCAGGCTGAGCCAGCCATAAAATGAATAAAGAAACAAACAAACACAACAAGCAAACAAATAAATAAAAATAAATAAAATTAAAAAAAAAACAAAAAACAAAACAAGTCTGAGCTATGTAGTGAGACCCTGTATAGAATACATAAAAAAAAAAAAATTAAAAAAAAAAAAGAGAGAAAAAGAAAAAAGAACAGTAGTCTGGTGTATCCTTTCAACACTATAAAAAAGGGTTCGTGCATTTGTCGTTTTGTCACCTATCCCATGCACCTGATGGAATGGTACAGGGCACAGGCGATTTCCCATCTGTGAGGAACATCTCTCGTTTTTTCCCTCACTGACAATTTTGCCTTCTACTTTTGGCATGATTTCACACTGGACCTTCCATCTGGTCCTCAGTTCTGTGGGTATCACTGCTAAAGATGAGGATGTTGAAGCTTAAGGAATTGGCCCTGCTTGTGTCTGATTCAGAAATGCATACTAGATGGGCTACCATCTGCTGACTCTAACTGGTGCAAACAGTCTACTTGTTATAAATATTACTTTTATGTGAAATAAGACATACTCTGGTAAAAATCAAGCATGAGTATAGATTATCATGGCTAATTATAAAACAAACT
>PVKN010015611.1:0-18375 GCA_004027915.1 Capromys pilorides | reverse complement strand
TAGGTACAGTGTCTGCTACATAGTGTTACATGATAAATATTTGTATAATAAAATGATTATGTAAAAATGTTACTTACAATGTTAATTGTTTGTTGACTGTTTTCCCTTCTGAAAAGGCAAATTCCATGAAAACAGGGCTGTTTGCTTCCTCTAACAATGACATATCTTCGGTGTCTGTCATAGAGTCCAAAATCCCTGCCTTCTAGGACCGTGCTACTGTACTGAGGAACAAGCTATAAAGACACTGGGGAAAATATTCTGGGTGCTCAGAGGCTATTTGATGTGTAAGTAAAGGCAATGAAGAGCCACTGAGGAGCATATCACACTGAAATTTTACAGAGGTCACTAACGGGCCAGCAAGATGGCTCAGCAGACTAAAGTGCCTGCTTAGGCAAGCTCACGCAAGCACAGGGACTGCGGCTCAATCCCCGGCACCACCTCCAGAGTGGGCTGAGCTGGCGACACAATTCAGGCATAGCAGTGCACATCTGTAATCCCAGCCTTGGCGAGGCTGAAAACAGGGGGATCACTAGGAGTCCGAGCTGCCTGTTACAGTGAGACCCTGTGACATATATATTAAAAAAAAAAAAAAAAAGATCAGTAACAGGATTGTAAAGAATGGGTTAGAAATAGGGACACCAACTAGAATCCAGACAAGATAGAAAAACTTGAGCGGAAACAGCATGCAGAAATGGAATGGAGGGCAAGAATTCAGACACGATGCAGGTGACATTAACAGTCAACAGAGCTCCAATGTAACAGGACACTGGCGTTTCATGTACGTCACCTCCAAACCCCATAGCACAAGGGGAGATGAAAAGATTGAAAGAAAACCAGGGTGGGCTGGGAACACAGCTCAATAGCACAGCATCTTGGGTTTGGTCTCCAGGACTTAAAGTGCAAGCAGTACACAGCGGGTTGAAAGAGGAGTGAGCTGAAAGAAAGAAGGTGGAAGGAAAATCGGGAATAGTGTGTGGCAGGAAAGAGTGGAGAAAGCTTGGAGAACACAGTTGTGCCAGAAGCTTTTGCAAAGTCAGGCAAAAATTAAGAAGTATCCACTGAAATTAGCAAAAAGGAAGCTACAGTGACTTGGGCAAAAGCAGTTTCAGAAGAATACTGACAGCAAATGACAGACTAAAGAATTAGCAAAACAAGTGTAGACTATTCTGTTCACGAGCTGACTATAAAGAGGAAGAAGAAAATTGGCACAGGGCTAAAGGGCAGATGTCGGCAGGGCGGCGCCCCACTAAGCGTGTGGCTGTGGAACTTCCTAGCTGTAACTATTTGCTATCTGGGCTCCTCAGACAGACAAGCAATGTCTTCTTGTGAGTAAGGCATGAGACACTGAACTAATTCTGAAGAAGGGACATCCTTAACACCTCCTCTCTCATTCTTTGATCTCAACTCTTACTAGTTATGGTCTGCAGTATCCCCCAAACCCTGCATTGAATGTGCTCCCCAGAGTTCTGTCATCATTTGAGAATACCATTTTCTGCCTCATCAATATCAAATCCTTATCGAATGCTACAGTGAAGGCACCAGTGAGACAGAGCATATGTAGATCCATGAATTGTGTGTGTGTGTGTGTGTGTGTATATATATATATATATACATAATACATAATATATGCCTTTTTTATACATATATATATATATATATATATATATATATATATGTATGGGGATACAGACACACACAACAGTGCTACAAGGTAACACAAACTGCAAAATAAATATAGACAAAGGAGCTATTCAAGCTCAAATCTGAAGCCCTAAAATAATGTAGAGAAAGCCTCAAGGAGCTAGTGCACAGCAGACCTGACATATAAGAGCAATTAAAATAACAAAGAAAGTTAGTAGATAAATTGTTGAAGACCAGATGTACTTGGCAATGCGCAGGGAATATCTAAAAGGTGAACTCACGAATCTATAAAAGAATCCAGGTACTACTGTACAGAGGTAAGTCAGTACTGGAGATTGTAAAATGAAGATTCGCTTGTACTGTATTTTAGCATGTTTTTATAATTAATTTGGAAGATTCAATGATAACAATTTAAAAACAGTAGTCAAAGATAATTTAGAGCCTATTGTCACATGTGAGATGAGGGTGACCAAGTCCTGTATCATGTTAATGATATGCAGGAAGGTGTTGTCAAGGAGAATGGAAGGAAACTGGACTATCCCTAGATATGGTAAAGGAGAAAGGAGGCCAGGAGTACTGTAAGGTTTCAAGCTGGAGAATGATGACACTCTGGGGACAAGAGAACAGGGATATGCAGAGAGTGGAGTTCAATAAGCAAAGAAGTTTAATATATGTTGGGCCAGGGAGCTAGCTCAGTAGAATAAACACTTGCCTGGCAAAGTCCATGATCATGAGTTCAATCCCCAGTACCACAAAAAAATAAACAAAAACCTTAAAAGTTTAATACATGTTGGCAGTTAAGATGATGGGGATATATTTGGGAACAGATTTATAATTAAGGTTTGCAAAACAATTGGGAGGTAGATCAGTACTGGAAGTGTGGATCTGAGAATCAACTACATAAAAGAAATGGGGGAGTGGAGGACAAAACGGAGAAAGGGAATTACTGAAAGACCGTACAACTAAAGAAACTGCATATTGAGACTAGTCCAGCAACATGGTCACCTGTAACCTACAAGAGCAAAATTTCAACAGGAAAGAGGGGAGGAATACATGGGGGTGTTGATAATGAGATTGGGAAGACAGTGATAAAAGAAGAGAGGGAAACTGCTTTTGAGAAATGTAGCAGCTGGAGCTGCAAAAGTTAAGTTGAAGGGAAGCTGGGTTAAAGGAGGATTTGTTTCCCCTTCAGGGTTTGGTGATAATTCTTGGCAGAAAGAACACATCAATGAATGACAGATTGAAAATATAGGTGAAGTGTTATGGCTTGTGTCTAGTTGTCCCCCTCAAAGCCTCATGCAGTAATGGGGCAGAATTCTATATTTTGTGATTAACTCATGATTGGCTGGGATCATGGGTAATCTGAGCCTGGAATTAAGGGTTTGAGTACTGCTGGGATTATGGTGTGAGTACGTCCCCCAGCCTGGGGCGGGGGTAGCCATTGTTGCTGCTGCTCCTCCCATGTGCTCTCTGCTCTTTAGTGCTGCCTTGAGCTGCTGCCCTTTGCCATGTGCTGCTCAGCCTTGGAGCCAGCAGAGTACGGACTGAAACCTCCATTAACTGTGAGCTAAATAAACCTTTCCTTCCTTCATTTTGGGTGTCCAGTATTTGTCCCAGCAACAAGAGAAGAGAAGCTGAGACATGAAGCAAGGTTTTATGAAAGTAGAGGGCATTGGGATACCGAACGAAGACCTTGAAAGTCTAACTTTAGCAGAAGTCAATCAAAAGAGGTATGAGAGAAGTGCGAAGAACCAAATTTTTTTAGGTCAAATCAATTCTTTTAATCGCCCCATCTTCTCACTCAGGAGTTATGTGAGGGATTTAATGCTTAAGAATTCAAGACAGAAAGTGGTAGGGATAGAGTCTTAGACATGATATCATATGACTGTGAAAGTCCAGATACATTACCTTGAGGTGACCACCAACCTCAGACTCATAAAAGTTGTTAGAAGATTAAATGAGACAATGCACACATTAATTATAAGGCACTGCTTAAACAAAAGACATGTGACACACTTGCCTTAGGTAATGTGATACAGCATGAATAAGAGATACAGTAAAGCCTAGCTAGGAAGCAGAGAAGGTCGAGGAAAAGCTCGGAGCCAGAACACATGCCAAAACCAAGTCCATATAGCTTCTGGTGGTGAATTCTTCCAGCACAGGGGAGTAGAGAAAGCAGATTCAAAGCCAGAATAAACCTCAAGACAAGATGCTGAAGAAATCTAGGTAAAGACTATTTTAAGACCTTTGTAAGCAGAGTCAGATTTAGAAATTACAAGTAATTTATTTTTATATAAAAGTAGCTTTCACTCATTGGCATGCTGTATTCTACTTATGCTGCAACTTGAACTAGATTTAGGCTCCTTACAAAGGCGGCCAATCAGAACAGGTCTTTCTCCACTGGGTCCGTCTTTGTGGCAGTGCTAGGTCTGAGCCCAAAGCCTCACACGTGTAGGCAATTGTTCCACCACGGCGCTGTGTCTCTAGCCTAACGTGCAATACTCCAGAAACATCTGGAGATTTCACCGTTTAATTTTGTAGCTATCTTTTCATATTTTAGACCCCCCCCCTTTGCCCCCAGTTCCATGTTTTCAAAACCTTATCCTTCAGGCACTACGCCTATAGTGTGAATTCTATCGTTTAATGAAAACGTCCATAAAATAGCTGCTTATGGGTCCAAATCAAGTAGGCAAGCTCAGAGGCACATATAGTGAGACAGATTGTCATAGGTGACAGGCTTAAGCAGATGAAGCGTTGGGAGGCAATAATAACAGGTGAAGTGTAGGGGGCAGTGTGTTGCCCTCTTGGGTCTTTCGGAGATCAGAGTCCCAGATACTCAGCATAGCAAAGCCTCGTATAACTAAACCAGAGACTCGTGGGAAGGACAGGACAGTACAAGAAGACCAGGAAATCATAACGCTAAGGGTGCCAGGTGTGTCCATCTCCCTAATTAGTCGGTGAACCCAAAGGCACGCTGCTTCTCAGCGACAGCCTCCATTCACCCATTGTGACGTCAGGAGCCTGCTTGATTGACAGATAAAACTGAGGCCAGGACAGCTCTGTGTTAGCTTGCTTAGCACTCCAAGGGCCCCGGAGTTCGATCCCAGGACCCAAGCAAATCCCCTAATCAATAGCTATACTTGCTCTACTAATTTCCATTAGTGATAACTGTACAGTTTCAGGTGACTGATATTTAACTCCTCTGGACAGGTACAGTCTCATCTGAACGGATGAAACAAAGACTTCTCGCGTGCCAGCAAGCGAGAGTCCAGAGCTCGGGCTACTTCATGGTCCCTAGAACCCTAACTGGTCCCCAGAACAAGACCCGAAGAGCCCTTAGACTCGGAAAATGTCAGAAGGCAGCGAGCCACGGAACTATGGAACCGATATGCTAGACCTAAGGGATTCCAGGACTAAAATAAGCGCCAGAGTCCAAGAGCAGAATTCTCGCCATCTCAGAATTGCAAGAGAGAAAACCTTCATTCACCACCTGGCGGAGGTCTCCACCGCCAGGAAAACGCGGACTACAACTCCCAGCAAGCCCCGGGGCACGGAGCGCGAGCACCAATAGGAGAGTCCCACCTAGCCATATGGACCAATCCGAGAGGGGCTGTAGGCCTCGCCCACGCACAGCCCCTCAGATTTTTGGTCCTTTCTTGGGTCTCCAGAAACAGAAGAACAGTCCTTGTAAAATGACAACGCTGGATATATCGCTCATTTTCAACCTTCCTCTTTTCTTTGTCCGGCCTGACAATTCGGTCCTTCACCTTCTTCAATAATGTGAGAAGCGGAGGCCTTTCCCAATCCCAATCTGATTGGATAGTGATGGTATCACTCTGAAGGAGCAGTGAGGACCGCCCCTCTCGGACGGTGATTGGACTCTCAGGAGCAGAGCCGGGCTGGGATTGGTCCGACCAGGAGCGGAGGCCGAGCAGAGGAGCAGGGAGAGGTTGTGTCCGCGGAGCACCCGGCGCGGCCTCGCTGCTCACTCGCCCACCGCGCGCCCTCGGAGAGGGAAGGAAACCGGGGACCTCTTACCTCATCGCACAGAGGCGGTGCTGGCGCTTGTCGCGTGTCTGGGGAGAGACCAGTTGCGGGGAGAGGCTAGCTGTACAGGTCGTGAGATGAGGGGTCAAGGAGTTGGGAAGGCTAGCTAAGCAGGCGCCTCTGGGAAGGCGGGTTTAGGAAACAGAGGAGGGGTGAACGTGTCTGGTATGGGATGCCATGGAAAGGAAGGAACTCGACCACAGATGCTGAGTAGCTCTGTGGATGGTTCCTCGGAGGCATCCTGTCCTTCCCATTTGCCCTTTTATTTGACATCAACAGAGTCCTCATGGTCTCTACTCAAGTTCTGGAAACTTTGTCTTTGGGTGAGGTTAGTCAGCAGCAGCATTCTAGAACTGTCTAGGCCTTTTCTGGTAGTGGGCACAAACGTGGGGGAACATGTCAGAAAACAAGAAGCCCGTTGTGGGCCTGGTGCACAAACTCCTCAGCGAGTCTGCACCTGGGAACTCTGGCAAGACTCACTGCCCTCTGTGCATGGGGCTTTTCAAAGCCCCCAGGCTCTTGCCTTGTTTGCACACGGTTTGCACCACTTGTCTGGAGAAGCTGGAACCCTTCTCAGTAATGGACTTCCGAGGGGCAGACTCTGACACAAGCTCTGAAGGATCAGTATCCCAGGAGCATAAGCCTCAGGGTCTGCAGCGGCAGATCGGCATCCTGTGTCCGGTATGTGACGCGCAGGTGGACCTGCCGGTGGGTGGAGTGAAGGCTTTAACCATAGACCACCTGGCCTTGAACGATGTGATGCTGGAGAGTCTGCGAGGGAAAGGCCAGGGCCTGGTGTGTGACCTGTGCAGCGACAGGCAAGTGGAGAAGAGGTGTCAGACCTGCAGAGCCAATCTCTGCCACTTTTGCTGCCAGGCTCATAGGTAATGATGGCATACCCCACCTGCGGTGGCTTGAGAGCGCGACACAGGACACATTCCTTGGTCAGATGGAAAGGAAGGCTTTCTCTAATGCCATAAAAATAAGACAGTATCCAATGCAGTAACAAATACTGTAGAAGAATGGCTGTACCCAGTAGCCTAACATAATGCCTGTAGTAATAGCAATAAAGGTTTGGGTGGTCCTCTTCCGTTTTCAAAACACATTTGGTTTCCTTTAATCATCAGTCATTTATATGGTGAATAATTGAACTAGGTGTTGAAACAGGAGGATGCATATGATAGCAAAGGATCTACTCTTGATCTCATTTGATCCCTGCAGCACCTATGCAGAGTCAGGCACTGTTCACCCCCATGCATTAATTGAGGAAACTCTAGCTCGGGATGTTCTGTGAGTTTTCCAAAGTCCCAGGTGGATAAGATGCTGACTGGATGGGTCTCAGCCCAGCTTTTGCCTTAAGTCCCAGCGTTCCTCGGTAGCTGATGTGTGGGCTGGTAGATGTCAGCTGGGACATCAGTTAGTGCCTTTTATCACACTTGGTGACTTATCACTCTTGTTCCTTCTTGCTCCCTACCCCCAGAATATTTGAATGTAAAGTGAAAGTGTTGAGAGCAGCAGAAAAGTCTTTCAAGTTTCTGACTTCCCCTTGTTTTCTGACCTCACCAGAGGAGCAGGTTGGCAGTCTTCGCTCTATTTTTAATTTGGATCATGTGTGATAGTACCCACGTCTGCCTTGCTGCCAGCTAAACAGCTGACCCTGGTTTATTTTTTGAGCCACTTGTGGTGCCAGAAGTAGTACAGAAGTGCCAGGTTGATACAGCGCTCGCGGGGAACTTTTAGTAATCGAAGTCAGTTTCCTAGTCCCTTCCCTGCACTTCTGGAAGGCTGTAGGAATAAGAGACTCAGAGGAGAGAGCCTGATTCTCCTGACCGTTGGTTTCCCACCTTTACAGTGTTCCAGATGACTCCTGGAAATTCTAGCTGCTAATGGGGGTTAGTTAGGAACTGGACAAAGGAAATGACTGATGTATTGAGAAGGAAGCTGAGATGAAAGCAGAGTTTTTTTAAACCAGAGCCAGCTGTTTACTCTTCAACTGCGTTGGCACCTGGCATGGTCTGTGTGTCTTGGTGCTGATTTTCCACTGTGCTTTAATCTCTGGCTTGCTGGAAGAATGCAGCTATGGGGCTCGTCTTCACTTGGCAAATTAACTCTTTGGGGGAAGTTTCAAGGTACAGTCTTAGCACTACAACCTTTAGCAATGACATGTCCCAGGCCAAAGCCCAAGGGTACTTCTATCTTGTTTTAAATGACAACTCTTTTAAATAGGTATTGGCCTGCATGTAAAGCGGAATAGCTAGAAACAGGAGATCATGCAGTTTGAAGGTCCTAGGGATAAAACTCAAACTGGACTTCAGAGCCCATCTTGCTGCAATCTCTCTGCCAGATTGCCTCCCGCCTGGAGTTAGTCCCTAATCTCTGCTTTCTATTTGTTCCCAGACGGCAAAAGAAAACAACTTACCATACCATGGTGGACCTACAGGATCTGAAAGGCTATAGCCGGGTTGGAAAACCCATCCTGTGTCCCTCTCACCCTGCGGAGGAGCTGAGGCTGTTCTGTGAGCTCTGTGACCGTCCGGTGTGCCGGGACTGCGTTGTGGGGGAACACCGAGAGCACCCCTACGACTTCACCAGCAACGTCATTCACAAGTATGGCGACTCTGTGCGAGAGCTCCTGAAAGGCACCCAGCCCCACATGGAGGCTCTGGAGGAAGCTCTGGCTCAGATTACAGAGGTGAACAGCGCCCTCCAGGCGCGAGTAGAGGCAGTGGCAGCAGATGTCCGCGCTTTCTCTGAGGGCTACATCAAGGCCATCGAGGAGCATCGGGACAAGCTGCTAAAGCAGCTGGAGGACATACGGGTGCAGAAGGAAAACTCCTTGCAACTGCAGAAGGCGCAGATGGAGCAACTGCTGGCCGACTTGCGCACTGGCGTAGAGTTCACTGAGCACTTGCTCACCAGTGGGTCAGACCTGGAGATCCTCATCACCAAGGGGGTGGTAGTAGAACGGCTCAGGAAGCTGAACAAAGTCGAGTACAGCGCCCGTCCTGGAATCAATGACAGAATATGCTTCTCTCCTCAGGAGAAAGCAGGCCAGTGCCACGGCTATGAAGTTTATGGGACCATTAATAATACCAAAGAGGTTGATCCAACCAAATGTGTCCTTCGGGGAGAAGGTAGGAAGGCATTTCCTAGGGGCACTGAGAAGGCAGTGCACAGGGACAGGATACTGAATGAATTGTGGCTCATTCCACTGGACCAGTTTACTGTAAGGCATAGTGATCAAGAGAGTGACCTCCCAGGCACACTCCTCCCCCTTGTATTTCTGATTTGTTCCAGTCAGAGTGCAGTTAATATTTAATACAGAGGTGAGATTTTACCCTGCAGAAAGTAGTAGCAACCAAGGAACTCAACGATCAAGGGTCCTGAGATATGGCTATGGGTTTTGTTCTGTAGGAAAGGGAATGTTTTGAACAGTGTTCTTTTCCCTAAAAAAGCATGTCTTCTGCACAATACATCTTATAGGTCAGTCTTGATGGGAAGACGATTTCAGAGTCATTCTGGCTCTAGCAGTGAAGTCTTAACTCTTTGGAAGTTATTGATCCCTTTGAGAATCTGCCCAGAAATACCCACTAAATATGGCATACAGTTGGAGAAGATTCTTAGACCTTCCATAAGCCTTTCCACAGACGCCCTACTAGCTCATGAATACTGAGTTAAGAAACTTGATTTTGTCTGCATGCTGCCTTGGGCGCTATAATTATTGGATGCTTCCTAGTGCCCTGGCGGGTGACATGGACTTACAAAGGACTTCCAACCACGCAGGATCCAAGCTGGTCAGGGATCCTCTGTATTTTTCCAGCAACAACCAGAGTGCGTGGAGAGCACTTTGGGGCTACTGTTCTCTAGACTTCTACCAGTTTTCTTCTCTGAATACCCACATGAACACTGATTGTTTTCCAAGTTTCCTTAAGGCTTAGCTAAGGTCCAGAATCCTGTGATTCTTTGGAATGCCTATCATTCTTGTCTTTTAGATTTGTGCTGCTTCTAATGTAATTTCAGCTATTGCTCTACTCTCAAGGAAATGATTGGTTAACAAGAAAACAAAAAAGGTTATTAAATGAGAGTAAGACTAGGAAAAATGCCATAGGATTGACTGACTACAATTTTGTATATACTTAGATTTCTAAATGTCTGTGTAAAAATGTATAATTGCTTTTATCACATTGTATAGGGATTTATTAGAATATCAATGATTGATGGAAAATACCAATTTCAGAATCCTGTGATTCAGAGGCAGCTGCTGGCTGTGAGCTAACCAGGCCTTGGGGACCTCAGGAGAGCTACACTGGGAGGCTGGAGGGGAAGAGAAAAGAGAGGAAACAGGATAGTTACAGTAAACAGGAAGCACAGCACTTGTTCTGAAAAGAAGTACACAGGTGTCTGGTCTGGGGATGTGGCCGGGCAGTTTGGCTCTGAGGTGAGTGTTGTTTGTCTCTTGCAGATCTCCACAGAGCTCGGGAGAAACAGACGGCCTCTTTCACCCTGTTGTGTAAGGACACTGCGGGAGAGAGCATGGGCAGGGGAGGAGATGACATCCACGTCGCTGTGGTCCCTAAAGACAAGAAGGACAGGTTTGTATTAATGCAGTTAGGTGTCATGGGGAATGGGCAGGAAAAAAAGTGGAAGAAGTCCCTCGAGCAGTTGGAGATGCCGCGGCGGGCATCATCTCACCTCACCACAGTGCTATGAGAAAGCACGGTACGGCTCGTCGGGCACATGTACTGTCTTTGCAGTACTGAGAATTGAACCCAGGGCATCCGTGGCAAGCAACATCCCAACCCTTTTTTAGGTTTAATTGTTCAACAGGATCTCTTTAATTCCTTGAGTTGCCCAGGCTGGATTTAAACTTGTGATCCTCTTGCCTCGACCTCCCAAAGTGCTGCAATTACAGGTGTGCACCCCACACTTGACTTAAATGTGTTTTCTTGTGTGCATTTTGTTTCTACATTGAGTTCTTTCCTAGAGATGCAGCCTGCCCTTCAGGTTGTCTTTATTCCCAGCTTTGGAGCAGAGGAAGGATCTGCTGGGTTAGGCTGACTGGCGTTCCTCCTAAAACACAGCCCACTTTTGCTACTAAATTGTGTCAGGACATATTTATATTTCTTTAAAATTGGAGAGTGGAGCAGGGGTGGCAGCAAAAAGATGTAACGGAAACTTGGTGGGAAAAAAATGCAGTAACATTTTCAGGAATTTAAATGTCAAAACTACAGTTGGATTTATGTTGCTTTTGTTGTCAAATTAACTTCTGAGGCAAGCGGAAGAAACATCCCATCTGAGAGATATTTAAAAGTAACATTGAAGGGAATAGTGTGGAGCTGCCATCCTGAGAGGGCAAGCAGCTGCAGTGGGCTTGGAGGAGTGTGTTTGGTTTTTTGTTTTTTGGGGTTTTTTTTGCAGTACTGGGGATTGAACTCAGTGCCCTGTGCTTGCCAGGCAAGTGCTTACTCTACTGAGCTATTTCCCAGGCCCTGAAGGAGTGGTTCTTTAAAAATTTTTTATGTATTCAGTACAGAGTCTCAGTATGCAACTGGGACTCAAAGTGATCCTCCTGTTTCAGTCTCCCCAGCACTGGGATTACAGGCGTGCGCCACCATGCCTGGTCTTGGTGGCTGACTCAGTGTGCCTGGCGGGGGTATGGCATGCAGTACCCGGGATTGAACCTGAGTCCTTGCACTTGCCTAGGCAGGTGGTTGGACTGCCAAGCTATCTCTGTGGCCCCAAGGAGTGGGTTTTGAATGCTTCTTCCCATTCAGTCCAGTCAGAACAGTGGTCCAGGATAACAAGGATGGGACCTACTGTGTCTCCTACACCCCAAAGGAGCCTGGCATCTACACTGTCTGGGTCTGCATCAAGGAGCAGCATGTGCAGGTAAGGCTGGTGCATATGCAGCCCGTGGTCCTTTTACCCCAGCCTCGCTGTTTCTGTCCTCCTGGGATCTGGAGACATTTGTCACAGGGCTGACTTCAGAGAGACTGAGTAGGATTTTCATTTCTCTTCACTGTAGAACAGCTCAGAATTTGCCAGTCTTATTTTTTACTAGAGGATACTAGTGACCATGAGAACTCTGCGCCCTAGTTCATCTACTGACAGTTGGGCTATATTCTGTCGTTCTCCCCATCAGGTTGTTAGAAATTTTTTTTCTTTTTTTTTTTTTTTTTTTTTGTACAGCGTCTCACTATACAGCTCGCACCCATAGTGATCCTTCTGTTTTCAGCCTCCCCAGTGCTGGGAGTACAGGCAGGTGCCACCACACCCAGACTCTGTCGCCGGCTCAGTGCACCTGGGGACAGGGCTGGCACAGCACGTGGTAGCATGGATCAAACTCTAGTCCCCATGCTTGCCTAAGCAGGCACTTAGTCCACTGAGCTATCTTGCCGGCCCTTGAATTTTTTTTTTGTCTTTTTGAGACAGGGCCTTCCTTCACAGTTCAGGCTGGCCTTGAACTCAGTAAGTAGCCCAGGATAGCCTCAAGCTTATAGCAGGCCTCTTGCCTGAGCCTCCAAAGTGCCAGGATTACAGGCATGCATCACCATGACCAGATAGTTCAGTCTTTCGAAACACTCAAGCCCAGGGCTCACTGGCTGGTTAAGAGGAGACTAGCATACATCGTAGCTCTGTACCAGGATGTCTCTGGGGCAAAGCATCTGACTCCAAAAATTAAGGAAGAAAAGGTTTATTTAGTTCATTTTTGGAGGTTTCAGTCCATAATCAGCTGGCTCTAAGGCAGTGGCACATGGCAGAGGGCAGCAGTTCATGGTGGCAGAAAACAGAACAACAAGAGCAAAAAGAAGAGCAGCGGCAGAGAGAGAGGCAAGCCCCTCTCCCTTCCTACACTGCGTTCAGGCTCTCTGCCCCAGGGAGCATGTAGCGCGCACACCATACTCCCAGCAGCACTCACACCATAATCCTAGCATTGGATCACGAGTTAATCACAAGCTGTAGAAGCTCACTGCCCCATCACTGCGTGAGGCTTTGGGACGACAACTAGACACAAACTACAACACATGGTTGGAATTTGAATCTATATCTTTGAACTTCCAAGGTTTTGTTTTTTTTTTTTTAATGAATTATGCAGCAGTCAGGTTTTTTTTTTATTACTGTGATAAAATACCTGGAACATGAAGGAAAAAATAAAGGTTTATTTTGCCTAGTGGTGTCAGAGGTTTCAGTTTATGTTCTTTAAAAGGAGAGGGATTTGCCACTGGGAAAGGTGCTATAAGACCAGGCTCTCTACTTTCTGCTTTTTCAGGAGATGCAGCTCCACGCAGGGACGGCCACACTGCAACATTCATGAAACATTTTTTTAATGTGGGATAGAAATTGGAAAGTGAAAGTTATCCCTGAAGAGAAGGGACAGGTAGAAGAGTTACACAGCTGGCACTGATTAATGCACACCCTCAGCCTCTCTTCCTTCCATGTGTCTTCACAGTGGGTTTCAGATGCGTCAGGATGCAGGGGAGGAGGAAGGAGGCCAGCTCGCTGAAGCTGGAAAGGCGGACTGTGGCTGGGGGTCGGGAGCCCTGTCGCTGAGACAGCCTACTAATTCCCTCTAAGATGCTTCAAGGATTGCAGTTGAGAATCCTAAAAACCAGAGTCAGTCACATGGAAGTAGACATCGAGGCAGCAGCGGTGTCTGCTGATGCGCACACTTCCACTGCCCACAAGGCAGGAGGGAGGCAGAACCCACTGAGAGAAAAGCCTGAGGAAAAGCCTAAGCCAGTGGCGGCCTGGCCTTTCTGTCTTTCTGGCCTCTTCCAGAACAAGGTGCAGCCAATTCAGATGTCACTGACAGTGGAGCTGGCCGTGTGGGACAGTATTCAGGGGGTTCAGTTGCACTGAGGTGAAAAATAGCGCCCCTGGTTCCTGTTCCTCTGCAGTGCCCTCTGCTCCCTCCCAGCTCAGATCCTCCCCTGCTCAGACAGGGCTGCCCGGTCCCTCCAAAGGCCGCCCCGTGCCAGCCTGCCTAGCTCGTGGCGATGCTCAGCACCATCAACAGGGCGGTGTTGTTGCTTCTCCAGGGCTCCCCATTCACTGTGACTGTGAGGAGAAGGCACCGCCCCCACCCGGGGGTGTTTCACTGCTGCACTTTCTGCTCCAGTGGTGGCCAGAAGAACGCACGCTGTGCCTGTGGGGGCACCATGCCAGGTAAGGAGGAACGTCTCCCCTGCGCCTCTGCCGGCAGCAGGAACCGAGCGACAGTCCTCTCCGCTGCCACACAGCCAGCAGGCAAAGCTGTCTGGACTGAGGCTTTGTTCTAGCAAGTGTCTGCTGTGTATGGAGACATGATAGGAAACAGGCCACTTTACTCTGCATTGAAATGGCAAGCCTAACAGTTCTGAGGGCCTTTAGTTTCAGTGCAGCTACCCAATCCTGTGAGCACTGGGGGACTGTCAGGCTCACTGGGACCTTTTTAGCAGGCCGAGCAGGTGAGAACTGCAGTCCTACTGTATCTCTTTAAAAACTTTAAAGAACTCCAAATGAGGCAGAAATGAGGCACCTGACCGAGCCAGGTCTGGCCCTTGTGGGGACGGCAGAAGCCCAGGTGAGGGAGCCAAATTATTTTGTTTTTGAAAAATTATTTCACCTCGTCCTCACCCTAACGGTAAGCTGGAACATAGTACCTCTTGTGCCTTCCAGCTAACCACTTCGGGATCTGCCTCTTTCTCCTTTCCCTTCATCATTTCTGCCACACTACAGTTAAAATCCAGAGCAGTTCATTTGACAGTGAAAGTCCACACTTGCTAATCTCAGTGAGTCAGCACTTTGAATCGTGGAGCACGCTGGGTACCCCGGCTGATGTGTTGTGATCCACCTTAAGAGGCCCCCCGAGTCCTATGAAGTCAGCTCACTGGCTGCTCTCGCGTGTTAGTTGGTTACTTTCACTCCCATGAGTCCACATGTTGACAGGAGGCTAAATTTCCGTGGTAACAGTGAGAATCAACTTCTTGTCTTGTTCCTTTCTCTCTGTCCTATGCAGGTGGGTACCTGGGCTGTGGCCATGGGCACAAGGGCCACCCGGGGCGACCCCACTGGTCCTGCTGTGGGAAGTTTACCGAGAAGTCTGAATGCACAGGTGGGCAGGGCGCACCTCGGAGTCTGCTACGAACAGTGGCTCTGTGACAGCTTCCGGAGCGTGGGATCCACGTGGGAAAGCCATGGGTTTCCAGAGGATCCCGGAGCTTCCTTCGTTCTGAAGAGAGGGATAGAATTAAAATCAAGTGCCTTATCTCACCTTAGAGTCCAGCTGCTTTTTTATGAGTTCCTCACTGGTTGTACCTGTAGCTGCTGGAGCACACATTTCTCCTATAGTCGGTTGGCAGGGTTCCTTCTCTACCACAGGAGGCCTCTGTCTATTTCGTACAGATATAGAAGTGTCTGTGTCACTGTAAAGCAGAGGTCATGCTGGTTGTGAGAATTTCTTTACTTGCTGATATATTTTAAATTTATCCTTGCCGGGCACGGTGGCACACACCTGTAACCCACCCTAGCACTTGGGAGGCTGAGGCAGGAGGATTGCCATGAGTTCAAGGCCAGCTTGGGCCACATAAGTTAAGGCCAGCTCTGCACCACACAGCAAGACCCTGTCTCAAAAAGTAAAAATGATCCCTGAGCTGCATATTATTTAGCTATTTTCCCCAGAGAACAGAAACCTTCATCTGTCCTGTCTACTTTTTTTTTTTGTCTGTTTGAGACAGGGTCTCACTATGCCATTCAGGCTGGCCTTGAGCTCACTTTTGTAGCCCATGCTGGTCTCGAACTTGCACCAATCCTCCCTCAGCCTCCCAAGTGCTGGGATTACAGGCGTGCGTCACCACGCCCGGCGCTGTCTGGCCCTGTCCTGTCTACTTTCGGCTAGCACATTTATAGTGGACTTACTGATACATGTTCTGCAACTATCTTAATGTGCTTTTGGTGTTTCCTGCGTTCCCCTGAGATGTGCCCCTCTTCCCTTCATGTACCATCACATCTCCTATGCTCATCCCTTGTCGATGTGTGGCAGAGGACACCCAGACAAAGTTGGCGAAGGGGAAGAAGGCTGAAACACGTCTTACACCTTGCTTTTAGTTGTCAAATTGAGTCAACTGAATAAGCTCCCTCTCCTTGCTTCTCTTTGACTAGAGTGATCTTTGCTTATGTCTCTGTCTAGAAACTTAACTAGTCACTTTGGTACTTGCACGCTGCTTTCTTGGCTGCTAGACATTTCTGGGAAGGACCTAGCACTGTTACCTCAGTCCTGCCGAGGTCTGCTTTGTATCTATTTTGTATGTTATTCTGGGACTCAATTTCTTTAGTAGTAATAAACTCAGCATGCATTAAAGCTACTGACATTCTCACTGTTGCATTCCTTAAGCAGTGGGTGGCGCATCTGAGGGGTGACCTGGGTCAGGCTATGGAAGTGAAGCAGTGAGGTGAAGGCCGTCCAGTCATCGTGGAATGTGCTTCCTCCTACAGCCGATGGATGTGGGCTGTGGGAAAGCCATAACCACTGAGATGTGTCCATGTTAGCATCCCGCCTGGAAATGTTTCCTTCGGTCTCTTTCACTAACCAAAGTCTGACCTTCCCAGCAAACGCTCCTGCCCCCATACCACTAGCCATTTCTTTCTCCTTGTGTGACTGGGCCTATGCTCAGTGTCCCTTCAGGTGGTTGGTGCTACTCTAAGACTGAGATTTTCAACTGGGAGGGATTTGCTCCACCACCACCCCAGGCTCTCAGAGGACATCCACAAAATCTGAGAGACAGTTTTGATGGCTACTACAGGGCGTGACATTAGCAGATCCAGTGAGTACAGGTCAGGGATGGGTACTAAACTTGTTACAAGGCTCAGGACACTTTTTAAAGAATTAAATCTAGTTGAAGACATCATTAGTGCCACTGTTAAAGAACCATCTTCTAGACCATTATTCCTCCTCCTGTTCTAACCATGACCTGCTTTGAAACTCCTGCCTTTGACCTGTATAGCTTGCTCCTCACCCATGAGTCATCCACCTACCTAAGCCCAAATCAATGCTCCTTACTCTTTGAAGGCCACAGGATCAAGCTTGCTGTCACCCCAGTACTACCTTCATACAATCAGGGCCCTCATGGGCACCTTAGACCTGTGACCATTTCTCTGGTGTTCTTTTTCCCACCTAACCTGAATGAGTAGACCCTCGACCTTGATTCCATTTTCACTCTCCGACGTGTCTGTCTCAAGCACCCAGTAACCACAGGCTCCTACTTCCCGGCTTATCCAGGGTACTAACCTGACTACTAATTCATCTACTTCCTGGGAACCCATAATGCAATGACTCCATGGCCTTTGTACTGTTCCCCCCACCCCCCATCCTCTCCTTCATCCTCCTCCCTTGCTATAGGCCCTTGTCATTTCGATTGCATACAGTCTCTTTTAGTCATTTTTTTCAGAGGTCTGAGCAAGGTGAAGAGCACTGGTTTTTGACAAGGCATCTCCACAGAAAACACAGGGCAGCCCTCCTACTACATCCTCACATAGCCTTTCCCTGTGTGGAAAGTTGCCGGTTATCTCCTCTTGTCAGGATACCTACAGCCCTTTTGGCTTGACCTTATTGAACCCAATTTAATCTTTATCTACTTTGATAAAGGCCCATTATTCAGATGTTGGGCATAAGGGCTTCAGCCTCGGGGCATACAATTGGTCCATAACAATCTTGTATCTCCTTCCTAGTTTGTTGCCTGCAGAGTTCTCCTGTGTTTTCTGTGAAATCTAATCCAAGCAGTCTGCTGCGCTGAGGACACTGCTCAAGTAGTTCTCTCAAGGTCACCATCCAGCGTAACCCTCAGTCATTCTCCTTTCTAGCCTGTCACTAGCATTTATCAGAGCTGCGTGAAACATTGTCTTCACTCATTTTAGGTGGGATCACTCTTCTTAATTTTCCTGTCTCATTACTTCTCTTCCCTTTTTCTACATAGGAGAATCGAGGATCAGTTTTGGCACTTGTTTTCTCCGTTTTCTAAATGACCTCAAACTACCCTGATTTTAAGTGTTAGGTACACATTGATGACTCTCAAATTTATCTCTGGGTCCACTCTCTATGATATTATGAGCAATGGCTTAACAGCTCCCCTTTGTGTAGAGCAGGCCCCTGAAATTTAAGACGTCTACAACAGACTTCCAGTTCCCAGCTCTCACTTCCATTTGCTCAGTCACCAAACACTTCTGTGGTGCAAAGTATGCGCATGCGCGTAAGTACGTTCTTCGAGGGGGAGGAGCCAGTAGCCATGGAAACAGTGCTTAAACCCTCCATCATATCCTACTCCATGGGAAAGTCCTATGGGCACTACTTTCAGACTGCATCGGCTGATCACAGGTGTCCACCTCCATTGCCATCGTCCTGCTCTAGAGTACCCGGATGTCTCACATGAAGTCTTTCGACCCTCTTCTAACTTGTCTGTGTCTCTATCCTTACTTCTCATCCTAGCTCTTCACCCAGTGGTCAGATCCTTTCAAAATAAGTCAGATCTTAGCAGTCTTCTACCTAAAACCCGCCATCTTGCACTCAGAATAAAAGCCGATGATCTGCTTTCCATCGGCATGTGGGACCAGCGTGATCTGGATAACTGCTCGTTTCCTGCCCATCCCTCTCCATTACTCTGTGTCGGCTAAACTGGCCTGCTGGTCCTCCTAAGACTCTTTAAGTACTCCATC
>PVKN010015610.1:0-18409 GCA_004027915.1 Capromys pilorides | reverse complement strand
ACACCACCATGCCCAGCTCACGTATTAGAGAACCCCCCTAATCTTCCCTAGGAATATTCTTGCTACTTCCCCTGCTTTTCTGAGGTACAGGGCTGGGCTCAGGCCAGAGCCAGGTGCTCAGCACTCCACTCTGAGCTCCTTCCCTGTCCTCTCACCCCTTCCAGATCTGTTCTTTTTTTAAAGTTTATCTTATTTTCTTAAACCTCATTTATTTGTTTGTGTTATGGCCAGCTCAGCCTTCCCTGGGAGGGTGGGGGGAAAGGGTGGCGCAGCTGCGGTCCCTGCAGTGGCCTGAACTTCCCAATGCATGCACTTTAGACCACTGAGCCATCTCACCAGCCCCCAGATCTGTTCTTTACAGTGCAAATAGAAGAACAATTTTTTTAAACTTCATTTATTTATTATTTATATTATGGCCAGCTCAGCCTGCCCTGGGAGTGGTGTTGGTGCAGCATGTGGTACCGGGGATTGAACCGTAGTCCCTGTGGTTGCCTAAGCTTGCTTAAGCAGGCGCTTTAGACTGCTGAGCTATCTTGCCAGCCCAGAAGGGCAATTTTGAAACAGACCTAAGCAACCACTGATCACTCCAGCAATCTGACAATAGAACTTCCGTGGAATTCTTGCAAGAAATTTCCAACCCTAATTGAATCCTGAGAAAGCAGGAGCTTCTGAGGCATCTGCTTCCTGTGGGATGGAGCTGAGAAGCTCAGGGAGGTGGAGTCTGAGGAGGGGCGGCGGCCTGGCGCAGCTCGGGCCCCTGGCTTCCGTGCACACTGAGCAACAGATGCCAGGGGAAAACCGATCAACTGTGAGTAAGTGCTGTAGTTAATAGCATCACGCTATCGTTTCCTGCTTATGATCATTTTACTATACTTCTGTGGGTTGTTAACATTAGGGGAAATTAGGTACACGGTTTATGGGAATTCTCTTACTATTTTTCTAACTTTTGTGTAGGCTTAAAATTATTTCAAAATAGACACTGAAAAGAGAAATCCAGGCTGGGAATGCAGCTCAGTGGCACAGCATTGCTTGGAATCCTGAGTTCGATTCCCGGCTTAAAAATAAAAAAGAACTCTCGAGTGGCCAGAAGGCCTGGCCTGACCCCTTGCAGGGCAGCCACGCGCACCTCTCACCCGCTCTGGCCGTCTGGAATCTTATTGTGCAGCCAGGGCTGAGAACCACTGCTCCAAAGTCACCATTTTAGGGGCCAGGGAGATAGCTCCATGGCACAAGTGCCTGCCTGGCAAGTGCAAGGTCGTGAGTTTGAACCCTGGTCCCCCCCAAAAAAAGTCACCATTTTGGATTAGCCCCAAGAGTCAGCATAATCCCTGGCACATAGTAGGTGCTCAACAACTATTAGTTGAATGAATAGTCAAAAACTCCAAGGGAGAAGGTAGAAATGAACATGCCACAGACCCTGGAAAGGGCTTAGTCTTCAATGCTAGCAATACTAATGATATAAAAAAACTCCAATAAAATGATATCATTAGGGTTAATTCAGTGTGGTGAGAGGGAAGCAGGCAAGGGGAGAGGTCTCTGGGGTGGAAGGGGGAAGCGTGCGTTAAAGGTGGGGCAGCAGGAGCAGCGAGATCCTCACCGGATCTGAGCGGACTCGGCCCTGGCTGCTCTGGATTCCTAGAGCTGGGAACGCAGAGGGCGTTGGGTTGCCACGAAGCCCCAGCAAGCCTTGCCATAAATAAGGGTGCAGCAGCTGAGGGGCTGGCATTTCCCAAGCCCGTCGTTACTCTTAGGTGGGCAAAGTCCCACTCCCTTCTTTCCAAGAGGACTCTGAGCCTGCGGCGCTTGGGGGCTTGGGGCAGACCCTACTGCAGAGAGTCGAGCTGCCGTGTGCCTCTGGACAGTCCTTTCAGCTCTCTGGTCAAAGTTCCTGTTGCAGTTACTTTTTTCTCTCATTGCTGGCACAAAACACCTGGCACCCAAAATTAAGGAAGGAAAGGTTTATTTAGCTCACAGTTCGTGGAGGTTTCGGTCCCTGCTGGGCTGGCTGAGGGGCACCGGGCAGAGGGCAGCTGTTCATGGCTGCAGAAGACAGCAGAGAGCAAAGGGAGGAGTGGGGGAGGGGCTGCGGCAGCCCACAAGCCCCTGGCCCTTCCTCTGTTGTATCCAGGCCGCCCACCCCAGGGCGGGTGGGGTGCTCACATCTGTAATCCCAGCTTTGGACCATGAACTCATCACAAACTCTAGCAGCATCCCAGCGACTACATGAGGCTTTGGGGGGCGACTGGACACACCACTACAGTTAACCACCAGGGGAGGGGGTGATGGTAACCACTCTGGTCTCAGTAGGGGACTGTTGGGAAGAGCGAAGAAAAACTTAGGGAATATCTATGAGGAGCTGGAAAGTGGGGCCATTCACTGTGTCCTTAAACTGGGTCTAGCGGGCCCATCCCTTACTTTTCTACTATGTAGTTTTACTTTAGCATAAGAGAAGCCAGCTGTACATTTCAGTATCTTTCCCTGAGAGACAGAGGAAGCAATCTATGTGTTAGCAATGCTAGTGACATTTGGGGACGGGTTGATAGCTCCGGGGCATAAACGCGTGCCTGGCAAGTGCAAAGTTGTGAATCTGATCCCTGGCGCCAAAAACAGAACTACCAGTTTTCGATGCTAGTGATATATGATGTGTTTATGTGTGTAAAAGTGGAAAAATGAGATTTTTATCCACCTTATGCTCCGTGTAACTGTGTTTTGTATGTTTACCCAAGCACCACAGAGGATCCCACAAGCCCACATTGCTCCAGGACTTGTTTTAAAAGTTTTCTTTTGATATTTTTTCTGGTAGAAGGAACCCAATTTCGTGTACAATGGCATATGAAAAAGCCCGATTTGCAAGTTTCGCAGGAGGTCGAAAGTGAATCATCAAGGGCCTGGGGCGATAGCTCCGTGGCACAAGTGCCTGCCTGGCAAGTGCGAGGTCCTCAGTTCAATCCTCGCTACCACAAAAAAAAAAAAAAAAAAAAAATCATCAGATTACTCATGCATGGATGAGGAAGATGACCCACTACAGGAAAATGCATGCTTTTGGGCTGGAGATGCGACCCAAAAGTGGAGGGTTCTTGCCCTGCACACCCAGGCCCCCGCCTCGCTGGTGTTGCAGGCCCAGTGTGGTTCTGTGGCAGGGTTGGTTTCCTTCCTTTTTTAAAAGCACATTGTTGGTTTGCATTATTCCTAGCCTCTTGTACACCTGTCTTGGAAAAGGGGGCCTGATGTATTGGCCTGGGGGCTACAAAGAGAAGGTATAAGTGACCTCCTAGCTTTACCAAAACAGATTAGAGAGCAGGGCACGTGCGGTTGTTAGTTCGAGGTCAGCTTGGGCTACAAAGTGAGCACAGGGCCCTTCTTTTTTTTTGTATCTTTTTGAGACAAGATCTCACTATGCAGTTCAGGCTGGCCTTGAGCTCAGTTTTGTGGCCCAGGCTGGTCTCAAACTCACATGGATCCACCTGCCTCAACTTCCCAAGTGCTGGGATTATAGGCGTGTGCCACCACACCTGGCCTCAGGGCCATTCTGAACTACATAGTAAATCCCTATCTCAAAAAGACAACAAACACACACACACAACAACAACAACAACAACAACAACAACAAGAAACAAAGCAGAGCAGAGAGACCCACAGCATCTGAAGGACAAGTGGAGGTCCCAGGACAGGGTCATCCAGAATGCCTGTCTTGCCCTTGGGGGCCAACCTGAACACCATAGCCCTTGAGTGGTCCCTTTGATGGAGTCACAAGAGCCTGAACATAGGGCACGTCATTCCCCCTGATATGTTCGAAGCGGAAGTGCTGCAACTGGAGAGTAGCCTTGCAGTTTGTTTATTGATTGATCATCTTTTTGGGACAGGGTCTTCAGGCTGGCCTTGAGCTCACTTTTAACCCAGAATGAGCTTGCAGTGATCCTCCTGCCTCAGCCTCCTGTGTGCTCTCCTAGTTTATTTATTTTATTTCCTTTCCTTTCTTTTTATTACTTATTTATTTACTTATTTGTTTGTTTATTTATTTATTTATTTTTGCATTGTGGCCCGCTCAACCTGCCCTGGGGGTGGGGCTGGCGCAGCATGTGGAGCCGGGGATCAAACCACGGTCCTTATGGTTGCCTAGGTGCTTTAGACCGCTGAGCCATCTTGCTGGCCCCTTTATTATTATTTTTTACGATAATCAATACATTGCATATGGTTGTCTTTGACGTAGTTGTTCTCCTAGTTTATTTATTTGTTATTTTATTTTATTTTTTTTGCGGGACCGGGGTTCAAACTCACGACCTTGCACTTGCCACGCAGGCGCTTGTGCCACAGAGCTATCTCCCCAGCCCCGTTCTCCTAGTTTGAAGTACCCTCTTACCCGTTGCTCACCACCTCCCGCTTTGGAGCAAATCCGAAGCGTGTTGCTGCCATAGATAGGCTGCTTCTGTTTCAGATGCTCAGGACCAAGCCTTTCCCATTCATCAGGAATTCTTTCTAGTGGTAGAAACAGTGAAACACGCACGCGTGGAGCTGGGGTCCAGGCAGGTTCCCTTGGGCTGGAGCTGGCGCCTGGCGCCCCAGGTTGGCTCCACCACGTTGGGTCCCCACCGGCTGTGCCTCCTCAGGCGAGCTCACCAGGTGAACTTTACTGGACTCTGGCCTGCTCACCTCTCCTTCTGGAGTTGGATCCCAGGTTCTTCTCATCCTAAACAAAGAACAAAAGGAAACCAGCACAAAGCAGTGACAAAATGTATTTTTTTTTTAAGAAAAGGAAACCTTTTACTTTTTATTATCTAGAGGGATTGCAAAATAGTAAAGCAAAACATTAGAAATGATACAGAACTTCACCAAACAAAACAATAGGAATTAGACAATGTTTGTTGTTTGCATAATGTTCTCTTCAAATCAGTTGTTTATTTTTTTTTATTTTTTAATGACTTTTAATATGAAATTACAATGTGACAGTTTCAAAACACGTTAGTAGTCCATTCACAATATTGATACAACACGTATTGTTGTCCTTGTTGTAGTTATACAGGGCACAGGGTGTAGACATGATAAATTTTCTAATGGTTATTGGTACAATAGATTTCTTCTCTTTGACCTAAGAGAAGGTAGTTGTATACACAGTCAAATGTTCCGTAATTGTTGTGGGTTACTGGTGAAACCGGCGATGTTGGAAGCTGTTGGTTTGAGCCTTTTACAGCTCAGGACAAAGTGTTTTTGAAAAAATAAAAAGTTGTGCGCGAGGGAGAAACTGGCTCTGTAGAGCGAGCCCGGCCCCAGGAAAAGAGGCAGAAGCACGGCCGTGACGCTGGGGACGCGAGCAGGCTGGGTGAGGAGAGCCGCTGCTGTTACATTAAATGCATGGACTAGAGAAGCCCGGAGAGACAGCAGACTGGGGGGGAAAAGGAGGAGAACCGAAAGCTTGCTTCCCGCCTGCTGGCGTCCTCTGGAGTGAGAAAGACAGGTTGGAAGCAGAGAGGCGGCAGCGGTGCAATGCTGTGGGTGCGTGGATGCCCCTGGACTGTTGGGGAGAGCTTTGGGAGGGGCTTGAGCCGGGGTCTCCTTATGTAGTTCAGATTGGCTTCAAACTCGTGCGGGCCTCAAGCTTGCCTGGTGCTCCAGCTTCAGCCTGCCAAGCGCTGGGGTTACAGGCGTGTGCCGCCACATCCCACAACCTGGGTTGTACATTTACCGATTGACTGACCGATCGCTTGATTGGGGGGGTTGAGACAGTCTCACGATGTAGTTCATATATTTTTGTGTTTGTGGGACCGAAGTTCGAACTTACGACCTTGTACTTGCCCAGCAGGCTCTTGTGCCATGGAGCTAAATCCCCAGCCCCTGCACGATGTTCAGTTCAAACTTGGACTCATTATGTAGCCCGGGCTGGCTTTAAATAAACCGTGCGGGTCTTGTCCTCTGCGTGCCCCGCCCCTGTTCCCAAGAGCTCATCACTGACTTTTCCTTCCCTTCATTGCCAGTGATTCTGAACTCGTGACTCATTTTCCCTCTGAGGAATGCTTCCTTCTCCTCACCATTCAAAAGTTGCTTCCCATGAGGCCGAGGTTTGATCCCCAGCGCGCTGTGCCGGCCCTGCTCCTGGAGGCATGATGAGGCAGCAATTGAGACTGGGCATGGGGGCTGGAGAAATAGCTCAGTAGAATAAGCGCTTGCTGGCAAGCACAAGGGCCTGAGTTCAATTCCCAGTTCTGAAAAAAAAAAAAAAAAAAAAAAAGAAAGTGGGCATGGTGGCATGAGCCTATAAGCCCAATGCTTGGAAGGCTGAAAAGGCGGATTGCCATGAGTCCAATCTGTGTAGTGAGACCCTGTAGACCCTGTAAACCCTGTACTAAATATATTAAAAAAGTTGCTTCCCAGCCAGGTGTGGGGTGCACTCTTGAACTTTGTAACCTAGGTGGCCCTCAGGGGATGTGGGTCTGCCTGGAAGTCGGGCATACACAAATGGAGTGTGATGGCACATGCCTGTAATCCCAGCACTTGGGAGGCTGAGGCAGGAGGATCAGTGTGAGTTCCAGGCCAGTCTAGGCTAAATAGGGAGTCCCTATCTGAAAAAGCCCAGACCAAAAAACCCCAAACAAACAAAAACCACAGGGCTGGGGAGATAGCTCAGTGGTGTAAACTCCTGCCTGGCAAGTGCAAGGTCCGGAGTTCAATCCTTGGTCCCCAAAACAAAAACAAAGAAGTTGTGCATGCAGATGTGCATTTTCTGGGGGAGGTTCCTCAGCTGTCACCAGATCCTCACAGGGCTCTGTGTCCCCAGGGAGGTTGAGGGACTGGGAGCAGAGCTGGTCGTCATTGCCGTCTGCCAAGGCCTGAGTGCCAGCCCAGCTGGACTCGGCCCCACTGCAGGCCTGGGCTGGTTTGGGCCTGTTGCCTGCTCTGAGGGTCACCCACCCTTTCCCCACCCGGAGCAGCTCTTGGGTCACAGCTGAGTGATGAGTGACAGATCCGGAGTCACCTTGGGTGCCTCCTCCCCCGCTGCCGCCTCCTGAGCAGCTCCCCCTCTTGTCCTCCCCCTTCCTCTGCACCCTGGAGGCGCCTGCGTCTGCACGTCTACACCGCTGCTGTTCTTCTCTCTTTGAACTTTCCGTGGGTTTGCTTGCCTTTAAAATGGTGAGTTTTAAAAAATAGTTAAAATATACACGTGGGGAAAAAGTCAGACAGCAAAAGACGCACCAGTGAAAGTTCGCATCAGTTCCGTCCTCCATCAGCTCTCTGCGCGGACCCCTGTGCCAACACCGTCAAAGCCGCCGGCCCAGGACTGCTCCAGGCATTGGCTGTGCCCCGGAGCAGAGGAGGCCAGTGGGAACTGGGGTGGCTGCACGTACACGGGGCTCCGGACTTAGGAGGATGCAGAGATATCTCATCGGTGACTTTTTCTTTTTGTTATTGATTGATTGACTGATTGATTGTCTTTTTGAGACAGGGTCTCATTATGCAGTTCAGGCTGGCCTTGAGCTCACTTTTTTTAATTTTTTTTTTTTTTTTGAGGTACCAGGGTTTGAAGTCAGCACCTTGCACTTGCCAGGAAAGTGCTTATTCTACTGAGCTATCTCGCAGGTTCCCTGAGCTCACTTTTGTAGCTCAGGCTGGTCTCAGAGTTACATCAGTCCTCCTGCCTCAGCCTCCCAAGTGCTGGGATTACAGGTGCACACCACTGCACTCACTTTCTTTTTGTCTTTTTGAGACAAGGTCTCGCTTATGCAGTTCAGGCTGGCCTAGAGCTCACCTTGCAGTGAAGGCTGACCTCGAACTCAGAACAATCCTCCTGCCTCAGCCTCCTGAGTGACAATGTTTTAAAATTAGCTAGAGGCTGTGGCTGCAACATTGTGACTAATCTATCTATCTATCTATCTATCTATCTATCTATCTATCTATCTATAGGCTTAACTTCATAGTATGAGAATTTTCCCTCACTAAAAATACTACTTTGGGATTTTGATGCTTTGATGAATATTTGTGATGTGTGCAAAAGCATGACACACACTTTACTGACTCAGTCACACGTGTCATACATGTCACATATGTACACGTGGGAGCTAGGAGAACACATCCAGCTAAGCGGCTTATGACTTTGAGTGACTTTGAATGACAGCACCCTCTTCCCCTCCAGCCTCCTCTGCTGCCAGCAGCGGTCCTCAGGCAGGCCTTCCACACCCAGGCCTGCACAGCCCCAGCTCAGCCAGGCCTCACAAGCGGAGCCTTAGTTCATCTGCCCACACCCCCAGCCTGAAGGTGACCTTAGGATTAAAATGTGAGGGTGAATAGGACTTGATAAACGCAAGAAGAAAAGGAAACATATTTAGGCCGAGGGAGCAGCTTACGCAAAGGCCCTCCAGCAGGAAGGGCCGGAGGAGGGCAGGCATGGTGCGGCGCAGAGGTTGGGGTGCACTATGTGAGGTGCAGCTGGAGGCAGGTGGGGCTTGTGTGGTTGCAGAGTTTTTGGGACACAACAATTGTACGTATGATGGAGTGCAGTGCGATATCATGTATAATATGTCGCAAATCAACGCGTGATGTCATGCACTCATGTCTGTCACGATCAGGGCAGGCAGCTGGCACGTCCATGGCTTCACACACGTACCCTTTCTTTGTGTTGGGGATATTCCAAACCATCTCTACAAGCTGTTTGGAAGTATGCATCTAAGTGTTGTCAAGCGCAGCTACCCAGCAGCAGGAGTTATTCCTCTAGCCGCCTGCACGCCGCCTGCCTGACCGCCTGCCCACCCTGCCCGCCTTCAGGCTCTGGCGCCGCTATTCTATGCCACGCTACTCTGAGGGTGACCATTCCGGTTCTTCACTCGCAGAAATAAGAGCAGTTGCTGTTTGTCTTTCTGTGCCTGAGCTACTATTTCACTTTCCCTAGTGTCCCCGAGGCCCATGCCTGTCGTGCAAACAGCAGGACTTCATTCTTGTTCATGTCTTGGTAGTGTTTTGTTTCGTGGTGTTTTTTTTTTTTTTTGCAGGACCGGGGTTCAAACTCATGACCTTGCACTTGCCAGGCAGGCACTTGTGCCACAGAGCTATCTCCCCAGCCCCTGTTTCATGGTGTTTATATTCCCTTTTCATCCTTTGTCCACAGTGGCCCAGAGATGACTCTGCATCTTGGCTGTTGTAAATAGCGCTGCGTCATGCTGGATGGGAAGGAGATGCCTTGGGCATTGTCTCAGTTACTCTTCTCTTGTTGCTGGGACAAATACCGGACACCCAAACTGAAGGAAGGAAAGGTTGATTTAGCTCACAGTTACTGGAGGTTTCAGTCCATACTCGGCTGGCCCAAGGCAGAGAGGCACATGGCAGAGAGCAGCAGTTCATGGCGTGGAACAGCAACAAGATGGTGACAGAGGTAACGGAACAAACAGGGCGCAGAGAGCAGCAGCGTGGATCTGTCTCTCTGTCTCTCTTTATATTATATTCAGGCTCTCTGCCTCAACCTATCCACCTTAGGCCACACCCATTGTCCCAGCTGTACTCAGACCCATAATCCCATCCATACTAAAACACATAATCCCAGTGGATCATGAGTCAGGTCTCAACTCTAGAAGTCCCCGCCCCATGATTGCATGAGGCTTTGGGAGGACAAGTAGACATAAATCATAACAGGCATATTTCTTTTTCCTTTTGCTATATACTCAGTAGTGGGATTCCTGGATCATAAGGTTTTGAGAAGCCTCTGTACTATTTAATTTAATTATTTAAATTATTTAAACATTTAACGATTTGCGCTCCTCAGTATGCTGGGTAGCCGGCTCCTGTTTTTTCTCCCATCGTGCAGACTGCCGTCGAGTCTGCCAGGGTTTCCTCTGCTGCGCAGAAGCTTTTTGTCTGCTATAATTCCGCTTTTCAGTTTTGTCACCTGTGCATTTGGGGTCCTAGCCCCACACTCTTTGCCCCGGCCATCAGGAGTGAAGTGATCTCCCTATGTTCAAGTAATGTCATAGTTTGAGGTCTTACACTGAAATCTTTGCTCCACTTGGAGTTGATTTTTATACACATGAAAGGCAGGGGCCTCGCTCTTCGCATATGAATATCTGGATGTCCCAGCACCACTTATGAAGAGATTCGCTCCGGCGCGTGTTCTTAGCCGGCTGTGAGCACACTGACTTATTCTTGGGGTCTCTAAGCTAGCGCCGTGGCATAGGTCTCTGCCGTATGTTTGTCTTGCGAGCGTTGGGTTACTGTGGTTGCAGTGTTTTGAAGTCAGGTGCTGTGATCCCTTTAGCTCTGTTTTGCTCAGGATCGTTCTGGCTATTCAAAGTCTTTGGTGGCTAGATAGGAGTTTGAGGGGTGTTTTTCTATGTCTGTGAAGAATGCTGTTGGCATTTTTTTTATATATTCATATGTGATTGCATTATGTCTGTAGATCACTTTGAGCAGTATGGACATTTTAACAGTATCTATGACCATAGGGAACCTTGGCTTTTCTTGGTCTGTTCTCTTCAATTCATTTGATCAACGTTTTATAGTTTTTACTGTAGAGGCTTTTTTTTAAAATTGATTAATTAATTTATTTGTTTGCTTGTTGTGTTTGTTTGTTTCTTTCTTTCTTTCTTTCTTTTGTGGCTAGCTCAGCCTGCCCTGGTGGTGGCGCTGGCGCAGCATGTGGTGCCGGGGATCAAACCGCAGTCCCTGCAGTTGTCTGAGCCTTCCTACGCAGGCGCTTTAGACCACTGAACCATCTCGCCGGCCCCCTGTATAGGCTTTTTATTTACCTCTTTGGTTAAATTCCTAGGCATTTTATTTATTATAACTCTTATAAATGGGATCGATTCTTGATTTCTTTTTTTTTTTCTTTGATTTCTTTTTCAACTAGTTTGCTGTTGGTACAAAGAAACAGCACCAATTTTTTTTCATACAGTGATCTTCTGTCCTGCAAATTCACTGAGGTCATTAACCAGTACTAAATTTTTCTAGTATAGTCTAGGTTTTTCTATATATAATGGTCATTTCATCTGCAAACAGTTGAATTTCCTTCTTTCTGATCTGGTTACTATTTATTTATTTATTTTTCTCTTGTCAAATTCCTGCAGAGGGCCGGGATTATGGGTGCGCACCACCCCTCCTGGTGCAGCTCGTCTGTTTTCAGGCGTACGGTTTGGCAGTGTGAAAACTTGCGGTTGTGCAATCCAGAACTTTCTTATTTTGCCAACTGAGCTTCTATGCCCACTACGCAGCCCGCTTCTTCTGCTGCAGCCCCAGCAACACCGTCTCCCACGTTCTGTCCTTATGCGTCAGATTACTCCAGGCTCCTAGTGTTTGTGGCTGGCCAATCTCCCCCAGCATGGTGTCCTAGGTGCGTCCATGCTGCAGTGTGTGACAGGACATTCGGGAGGCTTTGGGAGTAGTTAGAGAGAGAGCTGAGGGGGGGGTCTTGCCGTCGGCCTAGCAACCGCGCGCCAAGGAGCAGGTAGATCAGGGAGACTGAGGGAGGTGGAGTCACAGGACAGGAGGGGCCGTGTGGGGTGGGCAGGTGGCAAGGCTGGGGCAGATGAGCTCCGCCCTCAAACTGGGCTGCAGAGAGGGAAGTGGACAAGTGGACAGGCCAGCAGCACCCACACTTGGGGATTCTTCGGAGGACGGGCCCAGCTGTCCCCCAGAGGCTGAGCTGGGATAAGACAAAGCTGAAAGAACTCTCTCTTTAGCCCATAGCCTCAGACAGACGGGGAGGAGGGACCAACAGCCACCGCGGCCCTTTGGGCCTCTGTGTCTTCCTGTAGTGTACGGGTCATGTGGGGTTTCCCAGATAAAAGGCCATGTTCTGTCTCTGAAGATACGGTCCTTGGTTGGGTACCCCAGGGGACCATGCTGCTGTCTCTGATTTCTTTCCTCCCTCTAGGGGTCCCCGCCCCAGTCCTGTCCGCCTCAGGAGGCGGGCGATTCTTCCTTCAGAGGGAGAAATCCTGACCCTGATAGTCTCAGCCATGCAGGAAGCAGCTTCTCCCCAGGGATGTTCCCAGGGACCTGAGCGGAGTGCCAGTGGGAGGCAGAGCCCAGCCTTGGAGCAGCGATGCTGCGTCCATGGAAACAGGGCTAGATGGAGTCCCAAAAGCGGGTTTTTAATTCTACTTGGTATGGGCCAGCAAGATGGCTCAGCAATCTAAGGCTCCTGCTTAGGCAACCACAGAGACTGCAGTTTGATCCCCGGCACCACATGCTGCCTCAGTCTCAACCCCAGGGAAGGCTGAGCCAGCCATAACATTAATAAATAAATAAATAAAGTTTTAAAAAAATCTTAATTCTACTTGGTATGAGGTGGGGTTGTCAGAAAAGACTGCACAGAAGATTTTTTTATTTTTTATTTTTTATGGCCTGCTCAGCCCACCCTTGTGGTAGGGCTGGTACAGCATGTGGTGCGGGGGATTGAACCGAGGTCCCTGCGGTTGCCTAAGGTCTCCTAAGCAGGCATTTTAGACTGCTGAACCATCTCACTGGCACAAAATTTTCTTTCTTTCTTTCTTTCTTTCTTTCTTTCTTTCTTTCTTTCTTTCTTTCTTTCTTTCTGAGGGATCAGGGTTCAAACTCATGACCTTGCACTTGCCAGGCAGGCACTTGTGCCATGGAGCTATCTCCCCAGCCCCCGAAGATATTTTCTTGAACCATATCTTGGAAGATTTTTTTTAAAAAATCAGTTTGTAGGGAAGAAAGGGAGGGCATGGCAGCAGACAGAGGAGTCCCTGGCTTACAGCCGCAGCTGTGGCTTAGACTTCGGCTCTAGTTTATCTGGCTGTGGAAGTCATCCGAGTGGAGGCAGGGAAGCCATTCAGCTAACTTGTAAGAGATTCCACACAGGGCTGAGGTGTGGCTTGCCTGGCGTGCAGGAGGCCCCGGGTTCGACCCCGCACAGTGCTCAGTGCAGTAGTTGGGGCCGTGTCAGCCTCGATTTATGCAATATCCACAGCTGCCCGCGGGCCACTGTGCCTGCCTGTTCTAAGCAGATAAGGGTAAGGCTGGAGGGGGGCACGAGGCGAGAGACCACGGCAGGGCGCACCAAGCTGTGGGCCCGTGCCTGCCTCAGCCTCCCCGCCTGGGCCAGGGGCACCTGCCTCTGCGGCTGAGGCTGCGGGAGGGTCCTCGTGCCCCTGCCTCCCTCTGGCCCTGCGGCTTCCTTTGTCCTTCTCCTGGCTGGGGCAGGTGGGGCGGGGGTGGGGTGGGGCGAGCCCCTGGCCTTGGGGCGCTTCTGCCCTGTCCTCCCGAGCTGCGACTGGCTTTGAGGCCGTGCCCAGCTCTGCAGAGCGAGAGCGGAGAGGCGGCGGGTCGGCGGGTCTGTGTGGCGGGCGGGCGGGGGCGCGGGCGCCTTTTATTTCTGCGCCGCTGTGCCCAGAGCCGAGCCTCCCCGGCCCCACGGAGGATGCGAGAGCCCCCGGGAGGGCTCAGGGCAGAGTGAGCCGGCCGCCAGCCACCTGCCCCTCCCCAGCCGTGCCACCAAAAATAGAAGGGCCACGGGGTCAGCCCCAGGGATGGGCGGGAGCCTTTGAAGCAGGACTTGCGGCCCGGGAGGGGAGGCTGGAAGCGGGGCTGTTAATATGCGCAGGGCGGGCGGCAGTTGTCCCTCGCTTTTCTGTGTCCCTGCAGCAGGCAGAAGGCAGCAGCCTAGGCTGGGCTCAGAGCCTGCTGCGAGACCGAGCGGCTCCCTCCCTGGCCTCCGGGGTCTCTTTTCTAACAAAAGACGAGCTTAGGGAGCCCTGGGTGCCCTCTTGGTGCAGCGTCCCAGGGTCCCCACCCCTGCCCCAGAGGGGCTTGGATCTGGCTGTGCCCAGGACTTGCTTTGAGTCTCAGGAGGGCTGCGGGGGTGCAGGACACAGAGGACGGTGGGTTTGCCCAGAGTGCCCTCCTGGGGGCTTCCTGAGGGGGGGCAGAGGCTGTGGGCACCAGGACAGCGCAGCTGTGAGCGTGCAGGGGCAGGGTGACCCTGGAGGGGTGTGACAGGGCTGCCCCAGCACGGGCTGCTGCACTGGAGGGGCTGCTTGGCCAGCTGTTAACCCTTTCACCCTGGGGTGGGGGGTCTGGGGCTCTGGTGAGGGATTAGGGAAGTGGAAAGGGAAACTTTGGGGGGGGGCTGTTGGTTAATTGGCATGGAAGTACGTCACCACTGTGACAACCTGTGTGGCTCTGCTGTGACCTGCTGTCCATCAGCCTGTTTATGTGGAGGGAAGGAGGGAACAGGCCCCGCAGGTCCCTCTCCTGTCAGAGCAGGGGCAGGTCAGGCTCTCACCCTCCATCCTGGCCCCGAGCTGTCACCTTTTTAATTCCTGGAGCTGGGGCATAACTAAAGGGCACCTTCTGCCACGCCACTCCAGAGGGCACCGCAGGCCCTGGCCCATCCGGGCAGGAGCTGGCCCAGCTGCTGTCATACCCAGGCCAGGGTCCTCAGTGCTGGCTCTTCAGCGACCACCACCCTCTGCAGCCCTTTCCCTCCCTGGCACTGCCCCTCTCCGACAGAGCCCCCCTCCCTGACCGAGGTCTCCCCCCATTGATGAGCTTCCCCATGTTTCCTCCTGGCCGGGGAAGGGGAAAAGGGATTGAGGTGAGTTGGGGGGGTGCGGCTAGAGCAACGTGACTTAAGGGTGTCAGGGAGGGGCGACCCTGGAGCCCGTGCAGAGCCCTTGCGCGGCCGGCCGGCTGCCCTGGCTTCCCTGTGCAGCAATCTTGGTTTCTATTTTAAAGTTTGGGTTGGTCGCCTGCCTTCCTGCTGGGTGTTTAGTGAGAGGAGAATAATTGGTAATATCTGCACAGATGTACTGGCACTGCAGCTCAACAGGGGCACGTTTACCCAGGGGACCTCCCTCTGCCAGCCTCAGAAGCAGCCTCCCCGGAGCCCGGGCTGGAGGTGCGGGCTGAGGTGCAGCAGAAGCAGGAGGCCTGAAGCGCCCCAGGCATGCCAGGGGCAGGCTTCCTCCAGCAGAGCAAGTCTCAGCTGCTGCCTGGGAGGGGAGGGGAGAGGGGGAGCCCCCAGGCTGCTGGGGATTCTGCTTCTTCCTGTAAAGCCAGAATTTGCAGCTGAGGGGACATATGGGGGTGAAAGGGGCTAGGCAGGACTAGGGCTGAAAACTGTAAATCACCTGGTGTGTATGTGGTGCACACCTATGCGCTCAGGAGGCTGAGACAGGAGGGTCATGTCTGAGACCAAGAACTGAGTCCAGCTTGGGCAGCCCAGAAAGAGCCTACTCAAACAAACACACAAACAAATCATTTGACTTCTCTTGTCTTCCTCAGCCTGGAGCAGCATGCTGGAGAAAGGAGGTAGGAACCACCTGGCCTGGGGGACAACCTGCTTCCCAAGCAGGGCCTGCCCCAGGGGCCCTGTGGGCCGGGCCCATGCCAGTGCCTGGAGCCTGCCTCCCGATAGGAGGGGCAGGGCTGGGTGGGGGTTGTCAGCCCACCCTCCTCCCCTCCCAGGCTGGAGCGCGTCTTGCCTATGGGTGAAGGTGTGCGTGCATACGTGCATGTGTGTCCAGGCTAGCATGTGCACATATATGTGGCACATGAACGTGCAAGTATGTGCTGGAATGTGGGCTGCCCAGAAGCCGACTGTGAGACAAGGATTCAGTTGCAGGAGATTCCTGGAGCGTGGTCCCCAGGAAGGGGGAAGGCCTGGAGCAGGCAGCGAGCACGCGGGGCCAGGCTGCCAGGCAGACTGCTCTGTGGGCGCTGCCCTTCATGCCCCAGGGGCCCTGGAGTGCAGAGTGCAGCGGGTCTCCCCGCCCAGGGCCCACACTGAGGCCCCGTACCACCGCCTCCCTGCAGCGGTTGGCTGAAGCCTGCCTTGCCTTCCTCCCACCTTCAGCGTGTTCTGCCGTGCACCACTGTCATGCCCTGGAAGGCGAGGAGAGGGCATCAGGGCAACACCCACGCTGCTGCGTGCCACGTGGGCTCAGTGTGCTGGGGTGGCGCCCACGGCCCTGCAGCGGCCCTCAGGCAGGGCCCATGGGGCCACCTCGCCCCTAGTCACGCCCCGTTTCATTTCTGCATAGTCCACATCCGATGATGGATCTTTCAGCCCACCTTGAGTCAACCCTGGAGGGCACTCTGGTCAGCCAGACAGTCTTTCAAGCCTGCATCACAAGGCTAGGTGTGGTGGCATGCCTGTAATCCCAGCACTCGGGAGGCTGAGGACGGAGGATGGACCACTGCAAGTTTGGGACCAGGCTGGGCTACAAAGTGAGCCCAAGACCAGCCTGAGCTATATAGCAAAACCCTGTCTTTTTTTTTTTTTGGCAGGACTGGGGTTTGAACTCACGACCTTGCACTTGCCAGGCAGGCACTTGTGCCATGGAGCTATCTCCCTGGCCCCAGAGGCCCTGTCTTAAAAAGACAAAAAGAAAAGAAAAAAAAGACTGTATGACCCCCACCCCACCCCACCCCACCCTTCCCTTTTTTTTGCGGAACTGGGGATTGAACTCAAGATCCTGTGCTTGCCAGGCAAGTGCTTATTCTACTGAGCTATATCCCCAGCCCCCTTTTATTTTTTTAAATTTTTCTTTTCTTTTTCCTGCCCTTCCTTTTAAGATGGGTCCTGTGTGCTCACTTCTGTCTTGAGGCCCCTACTCCATGCAGCTCATGCATGTGAAGAACTGTATGTTGTAGACATGTGCCTGTGAAGAGTGGGGTGTGCCTAACCTGCCTTTCCAGGGCCTCCCATACTGTTCTGGTTTATGTCTAGTTGTCCCCCCAAAGCCTCATGCAATCATGGGGCGGGGACTTCTAGAGTTTGAGACTTGAGTCATGATCCACTGGGATTATGTGTTTTAGTACTGATGAGGTTATTGGTCTGAGTCCTTCTGGGATTATGGGTGTGGCCTAAGGTGGATAGGCTGAGGCAGAGAGCCTGAAAGTAATATAAAGAGAGACAGAGGCAGACTCATGCGGTTGCTCTCTGTGCCCTGGTTGGTCAGCTGCCTCTGTTGCAATTGTTGCTGTTCCACCGCCATGAACTGGATGCCCTCTGCCCGGTTCCACTCAGCCCTGGGCCAGCCGAATATGGACTGAAACCTCCAGCAACTGTGAGCTAAGTAAACCTTTCCTTCCTTCATTTTGACTTTCAGGTATTTGTCCCAGCAACGAGTAAAAAGTGACTAAGACACATGCCCAGTGACCTGCAGTCAGGTAGCCCCTCTCCGGACCCCGGGTACTGGGGCGTCTGCCACCCCAGCTCATGGCCTCTCCTTCCTCACCCCCAAGGTCTTAGCCTAAGGGGGAGTTGTTGCTCCAGACTACGTCCTGCTGTGTCCTGCACTGGCACTTCCAGGCAGTGTGAGCACCCTCAGTCCTCCAGCTGAGGCTGTAGCCGTCCTGTCCTCTCAGTAGTAAAACTTAGTACTGGGGAACAGGCTCGGGAATGGGAGCCAGGCCAGGGCGGGCGGGCGAGGACAGCAAGACGCAGAGGTCACCAGGTGTTACAGAAAAGTTTATTACCAGGATAAATAAATACAAGGGGCATTAAAAGTGCCAGTGAGGTGGGGAATCAGGGGGGCATTGCTGGAGCCAGGGAGGCCGTGGACAGGGCGCGGTCAACAGAGGAGCCAGAGCAGTCTGCAGGGGGCTGTGGATGACCAGTCCCCAGCCACGCACAGTGGGAACTGCAGCTGGGCGCGAGGCGTCCCAAGTGCTGCCTGCCTGATGTCCCTAAAGTTCTGGAGGTTGCCTTGAGGCCCTGGAGCTGAGCAGATCTGAGTGGAAGGGCTCCAGGGCCAGCCAGGTGACCCGAGGCACAGGCCCGGCCTTCCTCCTCCAGTGGGTGGAGCCCTCAGAAACGCTGCAGTTTGGTTCCATGCTGGATGCCCCTGGCAGAACCCACACAGCCTGGAGTCCCCCAGGGGGCCCTGCCCACTGCTTCCCCCCCACTCCCCAGTACCCAGCTGTGCGGAAACAAAGCCCTGAGTGCATTCCACTCCTTCTTTAGGCTCTGATTGGAGGCCTGCGTCCCGCCCCTCACACTCACTCCTCTTGGGGACTTCTTTCCCATAGGCCTGGACCCAGGGTCCGGCCCCTGTTCAGTGGCCGGGGGTGCTGCTAGCAGCCTCAATCTCTTGGAGGGGTCACCTGTTTAGGGCTCTCAGGCAGAGCCCAGAAAAGACAAGGATGCGGGGGTGGGAGGCCCACACAGTACAGCAGTGTTCTGGGGGCCTCTGGCCTCACCTCGGCCCTTTATTCCTGCTAGGGAAGCCCGGGGAGCCTGCCCTCCGCGGTGCAGCTTGCACGCTCAGACGCCTCTGTCCAGGCTCTGTGGCTCTCACCTGCGCACAGGGAGGTGAGGAGCAGGGGCCTCCACGTATTGCCTTCCTGACTGGCTCCATTTGGGCACCATGGGGTCTGAGAATAGAACTGAGGTTCAGGCTCCCCCTGGGGCAAATCCCCTCTCTCTGGCACCCCTCTTCTTCCCTGGAACCTCTGCTCTTTCTCT
>PVKN010015609.1:0-18390 GCA_004027915.1 Capromys pilorides | reverse complement strand
TACAGAGCAGAAACTTTGCTAATGATGACATAGGAACTCTTTTTTTATACCATTTCTTATTATCAGATATGTTATTTCATAGAAAGAGATTTATTTGTAAAGAGTTGTTGAAATCACTTGCCCTGCTTGTGGGCAGCACCACTAAGCAGGACTCCCTGAGGTAAATGGGCCTGTGCCTTGGGACCCACTCGTTTAGGTCTTCTGAGCGTTGTGATTGCTATGTAAAAGCTCTGATTACTACCTGATGTGTTTTGCCTTTCTTTTTTCTTTTTTTTCTCTTGTGTAGGTCAGTAAAATTGTGTCAAATGTTCCCCAGTTGGAGTTTCTAAACCTGAGTTCCAACCCTCTGAATTTGTCAGTTTTAGAAAGAACATGTGCTGGGTCCTTCTCTGGGGTTCGCAAACTCGTCCTCAACAACAGCAAAGCTTCATGGGAGACGGTGCACACGATCCTGCAGGAGTTACCAGAGTAAGCCTGAGAGCTTGGTGGAGAGGGAGCTGTGCTGCCGCTCGTTGGCCCATAGAAATAGTGCTGATCTCCCATCTCAGAAATACTAGACCTGCAGCCTGAATGGAGAGTGAGGCTAGAAAAATGAAGTAATTCGCATGAGCGTGTGAGGGTAATGTGGTAGCATTTCCAGTGGAATATTTATCCAGTGTTGAGTAGCTCCGAGACATGAGATATGTCATCCTTTGGCTAGAAAATACCCCTGAGAAGCACTTATCGCATCTAGATCCGCTCAGCCTTTTTCCATTCTAATCTTCTGATTACCTGATTCAGGAATTTTGCTTCAACCCTTTTCTTTGGAAGGAAAAAAATATTCATAGTATCTCTAAAACATCTTAACATTTAGATGATTAAATACCTAGCTAGCCTGATGGGAAAATGGACCTCTGGAATTCTTTTCAACAATATGAGAAACAAATCACACTTTTGCTTGTCAGTTTAAAACCATCTTTTACTATTTTGTTTGTGTCTGTGTTTGTTTATGCACATAAGGGTGCAAACAACCTTAAAAAATATATTAAACCATAGCTTTGGGGAACCTTTTGATTGACTGATTGATTTTTAGTACTGAGGATTGAACCCAGTGCCTTTGCCCTGAGTTGGTGATATGCCCAACCTTTTTTTTTTTCATTATTTGTCAAGGTCTTATTAAATTGTCCAGTTAGGCTTTACCTTGCAATCCTCCTGCCTCAGCCTCTTATAGTCCTGGGATTACAGGTGCATGCTACCACACCTGGCCATGAAGCTACAGTCCCTTTTTATTGGCATGTGTAGTGCCTTATTAATTCTGAATTCACTTTTTGAAACATTGTATTTTAATCATTTTAACGAGGCATCTCTGAAATCCAGATGTATTTTATAATGGTACAGTTAGAATAGGAAGCTCCTCCCCTCACCCTTTAGTGCACAGAATGTTTCTTATTTATTTTAAAGAGAATAGAAAATAAAAATCAATAAAAATACAGAATTTTGAAACAAGATGGTAGGAAATTAACAGTGGTTGTTATATTGCATATTATTATCTTCAAGCTGTAGTTTCTTTGACTATCTAAATATGGAAATTATCAAAGCCCATCCAAATTTCATGTGCCAGTATTTATTGCATCTTAGTATTTTGCTGCATAAGATTGGTGTCCTTGCCACACGCAACTTCTAGCAAAGTACTGAATAAACTCTTAAGTCCCAGTTCCATGTACTAACATATGACCTTTGAAAAACTACTTCGGGCTCAACTTTCTTGTCTGTAAATCGGCAGTAACAAAATAAAAGTAAAACTTGTAATATTCCAAACACGGTAGGAATACAGTAATTACTGCTTCTACTCTTAAATATTCTTTCATGTTTTTTCTGAAATTTTCTTTTTTTCCCATCAACTTATGCAAGTGCAGCCAATGCCATGGATCTTTTCCTGGTTATCCCAACTATAATTTCAAGTTTATTCCTATATGACCCACAATTGCGTTTACCGTTAGTACTGTTTAATTTAGCATTTAACTATTTAAGCACAATGAGTCCAGCTTGTATTATTTCTGTCTTACATATTCGAGGCTTTCCCATTTATACAGTGTTTTGCGATTCACAAAGACATCTTTATATTTTCTCTGTAATACATGCCAGTCTCACATAGAGCAGACGCTCTTGTTTATTGAATGAATAAAAATAAGGGACAGTACAAACTATAAACTTCTTTAGAGAATGAAGTGTTCCCCTTTTCTTTGCAGTTTGGAGGAGCTCTTCCTGTGCCTTAATGACTATGAAACAGTGTCTTGTTCGTCTATTTGCTGTCATTCTCTTAAGCTCCTACATATAACGGACAATAACCTCCAAGACTGGACTGAGATACGAAAGTTAGGAGTTATGTTTCCTTCGCTGGATACCCTTGTCCTGGCCAACAATCACTTGAATGCCATCGAGGAGCCTAATGATTCACTGGCAAGGTTGTTTCCCAATCTGCGATCCATCAGCCTCCACAAATCAGGTGAGCTCAGGCTCTTCTTCATGCTGTATGCAGATTAATCTGTGCTAACACGTGAAGTACAATGAAAATATATTTTCAGTTGTACTTGTACCTTTTTAAAGGACACATTTTCAACATGACATGCCAGTGCCTACTGATTGACTAAATTTAAGGCATTCATAATCATAAATGCTCTAATACTGACATAGCATTACAGTAGCAACTTATATTTTATACATTAAAGAGGTCATGCTATGGAAGAAATGGAATGAAGTAGATAGTAAAAAGGCAGAGTGGCAAGAAAGACAAACTAGACTGCTTTTTCTTTATTTGAGGTGAGGAATCCCAATCTGCCATTAGCAGGTGCTCACCTTCCTCCTATCTGTTACTGTCCATTTTTGCCATCTAATTGTGTCACAGAGATTAACATATTCAGCCTGTTTTGTTTTGTTTTCTCATTGGTAAGTGTTCTGCTTTAGAGTACCTCAAAGTTTACAGGACATCGACAGGTTGTAGGGAGAGTTCCCGTGCATGCGGTGTTCCCCACACACCTCGAACCCCGACTATCAATAGCCCATACCAACATAGCAAATTTGTAGCATATTAATTCATAAACTTATGGTGACATACCATTATAATTTATATTTGGATTCATTCTTGGTGTTTTGCATTCTTTGAGATTTGACAAATACATGTACCCACCACTGTTACATTGTATAGTATAGTTTCACTGCTCTAAAAAAAAAATCTTTATTCCATTTATTTATGCCCTAAGTCCTGACAACCATTGAACTGAACTTTTGATAATTTTGCCCTTTCTAGAATGTCATGCATTTGAAATCATACAATATGTGGCCTTTTTAGATTGGCTGCTGAAGGGGTTTGTGGGTTAGCTCAGTGGTTTAAGTGCCTGCACAGGCAATCCAGTCAGGCACAGGGGATGATGGTTCAATCCCCAGAACTGCCCTTAGTGCAGCCTGAGCCAACCAAAAAAACCCCTTAGATTGGCTGCTGTCTTACTTACCTTCTCCTTGATGACATGACACCCACAAGTTAAAGACAGAAAGATCTATGTGGTTCACAGTTTGTAGAGGTTTCAGTCCACAATTAGCTGGTTCCAAAGCAGGGTGGCATGGTAGAGGAGGATGTGGAAAAACAGTCTGTGGCAGAACAGACGGGAGGCAGCAGCAGCAGCAAGAGGCCTCCTTTCCCCTCTTCTCCCATCCAGGCTGAGAGGCTGTGGGCTGGTACTGGCCATATCTGGGCTTGGCCTTCCCAATATGGTCACCCCACATTCTGATAAACCAGAATTTGACTAATGCAGTGCTACGCACCCCTAACCCCCAAATCACACACCCTAGACCCAGCCACCTCCTAAAAGCATCCCCCCTGCCCCCGAGACCACGTGAGACATTGGGGAGCACGAGATGCAAGCCATATGGCTGCTTTCATTTAGTGATACGCACTTAGAGCCTCCAATCCTTTCCATGCTTGGTAGGTCATTTCTTTTTAGCACCATACAATATACCTTCTGCTGGATATACCATAGTTCCATGACCAGTGAAGGACTTGTTGTAGCTTCCAAGTTTTAGCTGTTATGAATAAAGCTCTTTTAAGTATCTATGTATAGGTATTTGCAAAAACATAGGTTTTCAGCTCATTCGGGTAAATTATAAGGGCGTAACTGGTGGAGCACCTAGAACGAGAATGTTTAGTTTGGTAAGAGACTGGCAAACTGTCTCCCAAAGTAGCTGTAGCATTTTTATTCCCACCAGTAGTGGGCGAGAGTCCTTGTTGTTCTTGTCCTTGCTGGCATTTTGTACTGTCGGTGTTTGGAATTTTACCTTTCTAACAAGTCTGTCACAGTAGTGAAATTTCCTAGTTACATATAATGTTGAACATCTTTTTGTCTGCTTAATTGACATCTGTATATTATCTTTGATGGCTGAGGTGTCAGTTTAGATGGTTTTGTACATTTTTAGTCGGACTGTCTTTTTTTTAGTGCTGAATGTTGAGTCCTTTTTGTATTTTTTTTTCTAATAGATCTTATCAGATGTGTATTTTACAAAGCTTTTTCCTAATATGAGTCATTCTTGAGACATTGTCATTCTTTCTGTTTCTTGGAACAATTACATAATTGGTACAGGGTCTCACTACACAGCTTGAACTCGTAGTGATCCTCCTGTCTCAACCTCCCCAGTGCTGGAATTACAGGCATGCGCCACCATGCCCGGTTTCAGGCTGGCACAGTGTACCTGGTACCAGGGATCGAGCTTGGGTCCTGTGCTGGCCAGGCAGGCACTTAGACCATTGAACTATGTTTCCAGCCCACAGTTGCATAATTGAAAGTAACCTATAGCTGAAGAAAACATAAACTTAGTTTATTTCACCAAGAATGTTACAAATGAAAACTAAGCTTTAAAAGGCAGTATTTTATGTAAGGAAGCTTTTTATTGCACAGTTTGACAACTCTTGATCTAACTCTATTCTTCCTTCTAGATGGAAATGCTGTTGTAAGGGAAGAGGACAGTTATGATTTGGAACAGTTTGTGCCACAGTCCTCATAAGTTGTTCCTCTGTGTTTACCTTTGTGGAAGTTTTATAACAATAGGGAGTATGTTGCTGTCCAAAATGAATTTTCTTTTTCTTTCTTTTTTTTTCTATAAAGCATCTCACTACGCATCTTGGACTTGTAGTGATCTTCCTGTCTCAGACTCCGCAGTGCTAGGATTACAGGCATGAGCCACTATGCCTGGTTTCAGGGCTGGCAGAACATATGGTACCGGGGATGGAACTCAGGACCTTGCACATGCCAGGCAGGCGCTTAGACTGCTGAGCTATCTCCCTAGCCCTCTAAAATGGATTTTCTGATACAAAATTGACCAACTTCATAGGAGTCTTTTTTTTTCTGCTTGAAGGTCCTACATGACTTGCAAGTCAATATTGAGTTGGATAATACATTTGCTCACAGCCATAGGAACAGTTTAATTTTACAACTTAAAGTCTTAATTTGTGCTATGTTCTTACTAAAAGGTTCAAGGTTCTTATTTAATGATGTTTTTGGATTCATTTTCTCTGTCATAAAATGAGAGCAATGAGTATTAAACTGATAATGTCTTCTAATTGTGTTGACCATATCCCATTTTAAAATTTGTCAGGTAGAAATTTGAGTATGACACTATCAACTGTGATCCATGGTTACATTCCTTGAGTCTGTAAAATGAGTTGGCATACCACTTTCTAAAAACATGGTGTAATTGTGGCATGCTTGTTGAAACCACCTATGACCCCTGTTGTGGATCATTTTGGTAAAATCAGGAGGTGACAAGATGTTGGAGAACAAGGCTGGGGTCTTCCTGACCGCTAATTTCATAGAGATAGGGGAGGCTCTGACAAAGTTTGTGTGGTACACGTTCCGGATTTTCTTTGGCACTCTAATTTATGATCATGTTTACATTCTCAGACTTATTAATCATTTCTTTTTTAATAATTTCTTTTTATTTGTGTGACTTTCTGTATTAACTTAAACAATATCTCTCTCAAATTAGGTTTGCAGTCCTGGGAAGACATTGATAAACTAAATTCATTCCCCAAACTTGAAGAAGTGCGGTTGTTAGGAATTCCTCTTCTGCAGCCGTACACCACTGAGGAGCGCAGGAAGCTGGTGATAGCCAGGTCTGTTACCCTGCTTGCTTTGGCTTTCTTTTCACAAGGCCTTGTTTCCTTCAAGGGGTGATGCACTGTTAGGCGAGCAGGCCCTGTGAACCCATGCATGTCTTGAACAGACCATGACTGAAGGAGCTACATTTGTAGCTTCCAGTCCTGGATAAAAATGAGTACAGTGAGGAGAACATGATACTTACTTGTCCTGCCCATGCCACTGAAATAGCCCTTCACAAATCTATTTTATTTTTGTGGCTTTGAGTATTAAGATATTTGAAGAACTATTTGGGGTCATAAGGTAGAAAGGACCATAGGAGGGGGACTGATTCCTGTTGAAGTGGTCCTTTTGTCCTCCAGTAACGAAATGATCATTGGAAGTGCAAGTACACGGAGGCTGGGCTATTTCAGCAGCCCCTGCGTTTCCTTCTTGAGTCTGTGTTGACTTTAATATGATTGGCATTTTTATTGTCTTCTGTCTGACTCTCTTGCCTTTTGTCTCTCAGACACTGCTTCCACAGAATACTAGAATTTCCTACTGGGGGTAATTTTGCAGCAAAAATGAGACTTTGGCTAGAGTGGAAAGAGCCGCCCGCAGAGCTTTGCTCTGTTCTCTTTGTGCACTAAGCAGAGTTTTGAAAGAGAAACAGTAGGTTTAAGGTTCTCCAAAGAAGAATGGTTCCTTAAACATAATTTTGATCTTTCAGACCAGCTGATGCCTGGAAGATTCTTACTACTTTGCCATTGTCAACATTTATATTAGTGTCTCAATGAAGAAAGAAATGGTCAGCATATGTTTTTTTAAGATTGAGGGCTGGCCAAATACCTCAGCAGATTAAAGCACCTGCAAACAGGCGCAGGGGCCGGAGTGTGATCCCCAGGCCTGCTGTACTGGCCCCACCCCTGGGGTGCGCTGAGATGGCAATTGAGACTGGGCGTGGTGGTGCGTGCCTGTAATCCCAGCTCTTGGGAGGCTGTAAACAGGTGAATCACTATGAGTTTAGTAGTGAGACACTGAACACCCTGTAGACCCTTCCCTAAAATATAAAAAAGAAAAAGAAGATTGAGTTTTGGAGGCAGCCTTGTATATTACTATCCTTACACAAATTCTTTTGCAACTATGATAAATTCACTCCTAAGTTCTATAATCATCTTATCCTGAGCACTTTGTAGACATGCGGCTGTTTTATACAGTCGCCACTCACCATGTGTGACTGTGAACACCTGAAGCATGTCTTATCTAGATTGAAATGTATTAAAGAGAAAAATAGATACTGGACTTCAAATTCTATGACTAAAAGAATAGGAAATAGCTTTGAAACCAGATTTCTTTGATCTTTTATAAAATGACTTCAGTTCATGTCTGTATTTACATATAAGCAAAACTACATCAAATGTTATCCTTTCAAAGAAGTATGATGGGGCCTCGAATTACTTTATTTCTAAACTTAAATATTTTTAGTACCTTATAAGGTCTTTATTTTGGTTTGAAATTATAGATTGCCGTCAGTTTCCAAGCTTAATGGCAGTGTCATCAGCGATGGTGAGCGAGAAGATTCCGAGCGATTTTTTATTCGTTACTATGTGGATGTCCCAAAGGAAGAAGCGCCGTTCAGGTAACAGTGCTGCCTCCTCAGCTAGGTGAAGCGCTGTCCTGTGCAGGCAGCTTTAAAACCGTGTTGGAGGGCAAAGTCTATGTTCATCTATTGGCTCCTGGTTACAAGTATATCTGTGATTCTAATTCACTCTTACTGCGTTCACACCCCCCTCTGTTTTCTAATACTTATTGAGACTTTAAGGGAGTTGACATTCTTTAAGCCTCAACAAGTGCTGTATAAAAACGTTTTATAGTATTAGCAGTATTTGAAAGTGTAAGCATTTAAGAATGTTACATAAATTGAGTAAAAATTTTTGAGATAACTTAACAATTAACAGAGCAACCAAGTAGTAGATATTACTGTCTTTTAAAGTAACATATAAAGATAAATTATATGAAAAAGATGTTTTAGAGAACAAATAGCTAAATTTCTATAGTTTCATTAGGTTCAACCTAACATGTTAAAGGAAGAGGTGAGTATTTTGACTCTGAGCATAAGTCTGTCATTATAATTTTTTAACTTTGGTCTCCTACCAGAAGATATGTGTCAAGAATTCTTTCCTGCCCTCGCTGCTGTAATTACCTTGCACTGCGTTTAAGCCTCTGAGCTAGTTGGTATTCTTGAGTGGGAGCCACAGAAAGCAGCTTCGATTAAATTTAATTGGGAGAGAAATTTATTGGAAGGACTTCTATTGGAAGGACATTGGAAACTGAGAGCATTGTTAGGCGGGATGAAGGAAGTGGAGACGGGCCAGAACCAAGGACAGAGATGGTTGTACTCACATTCAGCCTCATGTCCCACTGCTGCCACTGTCATCTACTGGCACTGCAGTGCCCGGCTTTACCCCTGGGCACCTGATGCTGTGTGTTGGAGTTTTAATTTCCCTGTGAGGGCTCAAAACAGTTTCTCCCTGACCTTTTTTGTATTTGAAAATACTTATTAAGTTCCTACTATAAGACTGATGCCATTGTAGAACTAAGTAATGAATAAAGTTCCTGCTTTTATGAAGCTAAAGTTTAATGGGTTTCCTCATCGACCTTTGCCTTGTTGCCTACAAGCCTGAAATCTACTGGGAACCAAATGATGGATTGTGTTTAGGGCATCATGGGAAACAGCCATAGGGAGAAAGGCTTGCTTGCTCCAGTTTTGGCTTCTGTAGTGAGAGGTACAATATTGTGTCCCTTGGCTGGTCCTATTCCTCCGATAGGACCAAGTGAGTACAGATAATGTGTAGCCATGGATGGGCTGCCTCTTAGACATCCCAGTATCTTTTCCCTTTAGCTATATGAAAATTTGTTCTTAGTTGTCTTAATGTATTCTTTATATAGCTGAAATCACATTTCTTTCCAGTAAAATAAGATATTGCTGGTTTTGTAAATTGCTGAATCCATTTGTCCTTTCTATATCTTGGAAACTGTTGATTTCATTGTAAAGTTAACTACCCTACTATAGTCTTTACAAAATAATGGGAAAATTAAAGAAGAAAAGTTAATTAAAATTTATAAACATTTACATGAAATGACAAAAAACAATATAAACATATAAGTCTGAGTTGATCCTCTCATTTTTCTTTCTAATGTATTTGGTACAGGACCTCACTACGCAGCTCAGACTCACAGTGCTCCTCCTATCTGCAGCCTTCCCAGTGCTGGGATTACAGGCGTGCGCCACCACACCCAGACTTGCGCTCATGTTTTTACATTGATCCTGCATACATAACTGATGTTTATAATTTTTTGTTTATATGCAGTTAAGATAGCCTTGAGGTAACTTAGTTGGACAAAGGGCTTTTGTTTGTCTTTTTTAACCTGTTTTGGTGGGAGTGGGCAGCGGATTTGAGGTTAGCTCAGTGGTTTAAGTGCCTGTGCAGGTTATCCCAGGCAGGCACAGGGATTAGCGGTTCAATACCCAGACCCAACTTTAAGGCAGCCTGAGCCAGCCAAAAAAAAAAAAAAAATCCATCTCAACATTAGTGGGCCTAGGAGATAGCTCAGTGGAATAAGTGCTTGCTCGGCAAGCACATGGTCCTGAGTTCAGTCCCTGATACTGAAAAAAAAAAAAAAATAAATAAAAATAATTTATAAAGCAACCTGTTTGAGTGTAAAAGGTGCATTTAAATCTGCGTAGTGTGTGTGTGTGTGTGTGTGTGTGTGTGTGTGTGTGTGTGTATTTTAACCCTTGATACTTTTGCCTGCAGGTGGCTTGGGCAGTCCTGCATCGTGTTTTGGTGGGCAGTCCCAGGAGGGACTAGAGGTAGTCTGGTTTCCTCTGTACTCACGTGTCCCTCTGCTGCATTTCCCTTAATCATCAAGGTTCCTTTTCTTGGCTGACTCTCTTTCAAGAGAGCCGCATGCTTCTTTCAGCGTAACGATTTGTAGAATTTAAAGTGGGCAGAGACTCAGCGTCCAGTAGACTAATTTTAGTACTAGTGGAAACAGCCCTGTCCTACGTGTAAAGCCTCTAAACCCAGCAGAGTTCAGCCGTGGAAAAGAACAGTTTTATAGGCTGGTCCTTGACGGTAATCCTAAGGTGTATTACGACCTTCAGTTCACTGGCGTCTTGTTCAGGATCCGTATCAGCTGAAATGTTGAACAGGGATGTGGTGTGTTATGATCACACTGTCTTTGCTCCCTTTAGGGAAACAATGTTGCTTTTAGTTTAATGTTAAAATACCACTTTATTCTGGCCCGGAAAACTGCATGATGCTTCAACTACTGCAAAAGATTCATACTGTTCAGTTGTTTCAGTCATTCTGGCCTGCTGCCTGTTTACTTGTGCCCACTTTCCACCCCCTAGTAAAGGCTGTGCTTGGTCTCTTCTGTTCTTGAAATGGATACTCTGATTTCAGTGTCTTCTATCTCTCCTATAAAGTATTTTTCAGAGACATGAACATTGTACTGTACTTGTCTTTTCAAGATATGAAATGTCGCCTGGGATCTTTTAAAGTTTATAGATGGAGAAGGGGTAAAGGTATGACATAAGTTGTAGTCATATCCTTCCTTTTTATGTCTTACAGTTTTTAAATCATTTCTACATTATCCTAAGGAATATGTGATATTGTGCATATTCTTTTAAAATAGAGCATTATTGTGTACAAATCCAGTTTCCAATCAACTAGTTGGATAAACATTTAGAGCTATTCTCAGGTACTAAAGGTAGCTTTTGAATTCAGAGTCTTGATCAAGTATGGTTATATCAGCAAACGGTTGGAACTAAAATTGATCTTTCCTCCTTGGTCTAAACCAGTTAGAATCCATACCTACTCTTTTTTTTTTTCTTTTATTAGCTTGCTCATATATGACTGATACTGTAATGAACTCTACAGAGCATGCTGTTACCTGATACTAGTGGAGCAGGATGTATGTATGCAAAGATGAAGGGTGAAGCAGATGGGAATTAGTTTATTCTTGCAAGGGAATTCAGGCAAGGGGATGTCACTGCCTTCTCAGGCAAGAGATAAAGGACAGAGTAAGAAGAGTTCCTTAGCTAGGGGAGGCCTAAGTGAAAATTAGAGATTTAGGGTATACCTAACTCATAGTGTTCCAAGCCACTGCCATTCCAATTCTTTTTTTTTTTTTTAAGACAGGGTCTTGCTGTGTAGTTCAGGCTGGGCTTGTACCCACTTTTGTAGCCCCCAGGCTGGTCTTGAACTTGCAGCGATCCTCCTGTCTCAACTTTTTCTACATGCTGGGATTATAGGTGTGCACCACCATGCCCAGTTCCAGGGCTGGCGTGGCATGTGGAACTGGAGATCAAACTCATGACCTTGTGCCTTCCACATAAGTACTTATGCCTCAGAGCTATCTCTCCAGCCCCTCCATTCTTTTTCAGTGTTCTTTCATGTAGTAGTCATAACATGGATGTAAACTGAACTAATTTGTAAAGTTTTCAGCTCAGAGCATCAAACCTTCATTTTTTTTTTTTTTCATGGTGTTCATTTCTGTTGTTGTAAAGAAAGAAGGTGATTTTCTTAACAGTACCTAGATTTAGTTTGTCTAGTGGGACTGGTTTATACAGGCTTACCTCCTGTTGTTCTCTATCGTGTACCTGTACAGTAGCAGGTGCTCTCCCACATAGCCTTGAATCTCTCAATCCCTCCTTCAGTACTCTCTCAATTATCTAGTACCTCCTATGTGATTATGATGACAGTTGTTCCACTGCTTCATGTTAAGGAACTTAAAGCATGTCTCCATGAGCAAGAAGATGGTATTCATTGGCTCCTCCTAGACCAGAAGCCAGACAACATTGCTCGTAATTACCTGAGGGTGTATTGCACCAAATCCACTCTAGTGACAATTTCTTTGTGACAAGTTGAAGTAGGTAGGAACCTAGCAAAAGAGTAATGAATGTTGTGTAGTTCACAGAAAAGACAAGGTTAGAGAAGCAGATGTGGGCAGGCTTGGTAGGACCAAGGCACAGCCAGGCTTCTGTCATTATTTCTGTACCTGTGTGTGCCTGATGCTGACTGTCAGCAAGTTGCCGGACTTCACTGCTGCCAGACATTTGTAGCCATACTATTGAATTGTGTCTGTGTTTTCTTTTCTGGTTTTGCTTATTGTTTTTTTAAGATAGAGTTTCATGATGTAGTTCATCCTGGCCTTGTACTTGTGACCCTCTTTCCCCTAATCTTAGCCTGTAGAGTGTAGGGTTAGGGGTATGCCAGTGCACTTGGCTGGGCTTTTTTTGACTTCTCTATATCTACTGTTACTAATCTCATTGCGATTTTGCATCTGCCTTACTTCTTAAAATAGGTTTCCTCCTCAGTCAGTGGAGCGTGTAGATGCCAGCTAGCCGGAGTTGACATGTGTTCGCTGTAGTACCTGTTTCCTAACGGTCTTTCATGGAAAGACCTTTGATAATTCCACCTTTGATGGAATTATCCGTGTGTTGGTCAGCTCTCTGTTGCTGTGACCAAACCCCAGAGAAAGTCAGTTTAGACAAGGAAGAGCTGATTTGGCTCCTGGTTTCAGAGGCCTCCGTCCCTGGTCACATAGCTTGATTGTTTCTGGGCTGAGGTAAGTGGAACATCTGACAGAGACGGCATGGTGAGGAAAGCATCTTGACTCACAGAGGCTAGAAAATAGAGGAAGAGAGAGAATGCAGAAAGAGCTGAGAGGATGGGGCCAGCAAGCAGGTACAGACCCAGGTCACATCCTCACCCACTCCCTTCATCTGCTCGTATGGATTGATCTGTTGATGAGGTTAGAGCTTCATAATTTGCCTCTTTTCAAAAGCCCATCAGCAGCTAGTTCTTCCACACAGGAGTCATCGTAGGGGTAAAGGGCACATTAGACCCAAACATGACAAGACATTCACTCAGCAGATATTCTACAGCCCTTGCAGTGGCCAGTCTTTGAATCAGCTGGATTATCCACACCTGTTTCCATCTGATAAGTTATTTTGTCAATAGAAGTCTTTAAGGACGATCTAGGGATTAGCGTGCTCTGTTTTTCCTATCCGAGAATAAAATGTTAAGGGCCCTGACAGGAAAGTACTTCTGCGTTTTGTATTTCTTGTGTAAGTTTGATAATTTCTCATGGGTGCCCACTTATCTCTTTTATTGCCTTCTCCCAATAGGTGGAACTGGAACCTTAGCCTCCCTCAGAAGCTGCACCATCAGCCATATGCTTCATGTTTATTTACTTTGTGGAATAACCGAAGATGAAAAGCTTCTGTTTTCTGACTTGATCTTTGAACGTCGCAGTGTTTGCTGTGCCAGTCAATACGCTTTTGCTTTCAAAGGCTCCTTTTGTGCCTCGGCTCTTCGCTGCTGGGCAGCCGCGCTGTGCTGTTTCACACTAAGTACGGGTGGCTGAAAGGATGTCCGCCCTGGCCTGGTCATGTTTCAGTTACAGAGCTCTTAGCCTTATGAGCGGAACTTCTAGGAAATAACCAGATTCTAGCTGGGTTTCAGAGGCCCGCTTAATACTGAATATTTACTATAAACCAAGAGGCAACGCACCAGTAGCTGGAGATAAAAGCACAAAAATGTTGTCTGTTCTCTAGAAGCTTGCCCTCTGGCCTCTGGAGGTATTTCCTTTGCTGAATCCTCCTGGGTTTCCAAAGTTCTAGAGTTTGAGTTATCACAGATACTGTTCATTGTACTTCTTTACTCCTCTTCCATGTAGGTTTAGCCAGTCCTGTGGCTTTGAATGGCCATTGTATTCTAACAAGTGCCAAATATCTCTCTCTGTGTGTGTCTCTCTCTCTGTTTCTCCCTCCCTCTCCCTCTCCCCCTTCCCTCCCCCTCCCCCCCTCCCTCTCTCTCTCCTTTTCTCTGTCTTGTGTCAAGGTCTTGATCCAGGCCACCCTTAAACTCATTATGTAGTCCAGACTGGGCTGGAACCCCTAGTGATCTCTCTAGCTCTGCCTCCCGAGTGCTGGGATACAGGTGTGTGCCATCACACCCACTCTAGAACTCAGGTTTCCCGGTATTCAAACAAACAAACAATCAAAGCTTCCTCACTGTTCTTCCCGTACATCAGGTGCACTCGCTTGTTAGGTCTTATGCTTTTCTCACTGTCCGGAATGCGCCAGGTCATCTGTTGACCATTGCTGGCATCTTAGAGATTTCTTCTCTGCTCTCGCTAAAATAGTGCACCTCTGTTTACTGTCTGTCTCCCCCCACCCCCACCCCCTGCAAGCTGTGTAGAAATGGGAGCTTACTCTTCGGGTGTCTGGTTATCTCCACAGGGCCTAGCGCAGTGTCTGGCTCTAGAGCAGTCTTCAGTAAAACTATGAATAACTATGAATATTCACTTCATGCTCTGGGGACACCAGAGGGAGGAGGTAGGTCTACTTGAAGAAGGCACTTGCCTGGATGATTGAGTTAATCTAGTGAGCGTGAGGGAGAATATTCTGAGTACTTAGGGCAGAGAGTCAAAGAGGAGGATAAGGGCTTTGTGTGCAAAGACAGCGCGACAGCAGTTTGAAGTGGGGAGGCTGAGAGAGAACACTGGAGTGGATGGTGTGGGCGGGGCAGGGCTGCTGCTCTGGGGAGTGGGGGCATGTGCTGCTAAGTAGTAGGAGATCCTTGCAAGGGACCGTGTGAGGGTGGGTTTCTAGTTTCTGTGTAGGCTGAGAAACATCTGGAGACCTAACTAGGTCTTGGTCTCGGTCTCTCGGTCTCTCTCTCTCTCTCTCTCTCTCTCTCTCTCTCTCTCTCTCTCTCTCTTGTCAAGATAACTGAGAACTTTAAGAAAAGACATGTGTATTGGAGGTTGCTTTTTTTTTTGAAGAGATGTACATTGCATTTCATTATAGAATTTGCAGTAGCCAAAAAGTACATTGTTCAGTTTGTTTTCTGGTATTGACAGCTCTGATTTCTTTACATGTATATGAATGTTGTCTAAAGAGAAAGGAGCCTCCATGTTAATGATTCTGCCACATGTTTGTTGTATTTGCCGTGCCCCTTATCAAATGCCTATCTACTTTGCCTGTATTTATTGGTTTTCCCTTTATCCATTTCCTCTGAGAGACTGAATTTAAATAGGTTCATATAGTCCTTTGTTTAATTTTAAAGAGAGAGGGAAAAAGATGCAGCTTTTCTTTTAGAAATCAACATGAGCCCAGCTGTGATGGTGCACGCCTATAATCCCAGCACTGGGGAGGCTGAAAACAGGAGGATCACCATGTGTCTGAGCTGCATAGTGAGACCCTGTACCAAGTGCATTTTTTTTTTTTAAAAGAAAGAAATCAACATATCAGGTATCTTTGGGTGTTCAGTGATTTTATTTTTGAGTACATTGATTTAGAATGTCTCTTTTTTTCAGACTTAAGTTTTGCTTTCCATAAAGAGGAGTTATATGAGGCATAGTAAACAAGTTTCTAACGGGAAGAAAAGATGCTGCTGTCAGACAGAATAGCAGAGTCATTAATAGGTTGCTTAATGGCATTGCTTTGCCTTTGCTCTCCTTTAGTATTTCACTTTGTGTCTATCCTGGGCAATCTTTAAGCTGTCTTGGGAAAGGCTTTGTTGTGATGTCAAGCATTATGTTAGGACTGGTTCAGGGGCTTAGTTGATGCCATTAGAGGTATGCCTTTTAAAATACAGAGAATATGACTTTGTGCCCTGCTTGAGAGTAGTGGCTCTTCTTAATAGCCTTGATTGTATCTCCACATTATTGTGAGCGTGGGGGCGCAGCCTGTATTTGGACACCACCTGGATGAAGGCTCATTTTGTCTTGGATGCTAGAGAAATCCTAGTGTGCTGTGTCCATTACCTCATATTCCTCCCAGACACAGGACCTGCTGTTGTGAGGGAACATTCCTGCACTGGGCAGGAGTCTCCTGGGGTTCTCCATATGCCAGGCTCCATCATCCTCTGACAAGGGCCGTGACACAGCACTCCTCATATTCAGCTCAAGTCTGATGAGAAACAAAAGGGGCATTCTCTTGGGCACACCAGGGAGAGCCTCTGAAATGCTAGCCTTCCCTTGCTTGCGGCCTTTGTCATTCCAATTGCCTTGGATCTTATTTTGACTTCTCCCCACTTTCCCAGCCCAGCAGGAGATAGGCTACCTTCCTAACCTTGAACAGAGCTGTACATGAGTATTTGAATATGCCTGCTGAGGAAAGAGACAGTGGGCACCAGCCCTCCCAAATTGTAATCTTGGGGGGCATTAACTTTTCTATGTGAACTTTCATTTGGGACATGACAGAAAACTTTTCTTGCTTTTGTTTCCATTTTAGAATCATAAAAATATTGAAAAATCCTGGAAATTATAAAACATTGTTGTTTACAATTTTAAGAACTGGTGATAGTCAATATTTTTACTTGACTTCATTTTTAATTAAAAAGAAATGATATTACAGGGACAGTGGGTACTTTCTTTTTGCCTCTGTCCTTGGTCCTCTTGCTTACTCTAAACAGTAACCACTAGTACAGATGCAATGTGTATTTTTGGTATCTACTTTTTATATCTCTGCTAAAATTTTCTGTCAATACACATTGCAGTTTCTTCTCTAGGTCTATAGCTTTCCAATCTTGTCTTTTTATATTTTTGAAAAATGTTAAGTTTTAATGTCAAATTTATCAGTCCATTAGTAAATGGTTTCCTTTTTTTTTTTTTTTCTTTTTTTGAGTTTATGTATTTGGTGCAGGGTCTCACTATGTAGCTCAGACTCGTAGTGATCCTCCTGTCTAAGCCTCCCTAGCGCTGGGATTACACGTGTGTGCCAGCAGGCCTGGGTCAGTAGCTTACTCAGTGCGCCTGGGGTTGGGGCTACCATGGCATATGGTGCTGGGGATCAAACTCTGGTTGCATTTGCCTAAGCAGGGGCTTGGTCCTCTGAGCTATCTCGCTGGTGCTAGTGCTTTATTCCTTTAATACTTTTATTTTGGAATTTTTTCCTTTCTAAAGATCACTTAAGATAATCTAGTTTTTGTTCCTGAAAGTTTTGGTGTTTATGATTTAGCCCACCTGGAATTTGCTTTTGTGTAGTTTTCGGATAGAGATTGGAGAGTCCCCTCTTTCTCTCCTATATGGATAATTTATACTCTCTACTCAGATGTGTAACACCACCTAAGTCAGAAATTGTTTTTAATGCATGGTTCAGTTTCAGGACCCTGTTCTGTTCCATCAGTGTGTATGTTTACCCTTGTACCACTGTTACCATGTTGCTTAGTTCCAGGTAAGGGTAAGGTGTGGTTTTCACCATTACCTTATTACTGTATAACTGTTTATCTTCTTTATGAATTTTACAATTACTTACAAATTCCACAGAGATCTGCTATAATTTGGTTTTGAGTACTTTATTGACTTATTTGGGGAGAATTGCTGAACAGATGGTGCCTTTCCTTTCAGTTCAGAGCAGTTTTTCATCTATTAGTAATGTTTTATTCATTCATTCATTCATTCATTCATTCACAGAACTGGGGGATTACTCAGGTCCTTGTGCTTGCCAGGCAAGTGCTTATTCTACTGAGCTATCTCCCCAGCCCCAATAATATTTTCTGATTTTCTTACAAAGACCTTGTTCTGTTAAATTTCTTTCTAGGTGTCTTATTTTGTTGCTGTTTTAAATGAGATCACTTTTTTTTCCTCTTACTATTTCTGTTCGGGTATTGTTGGTAGAAATATTTTTTTTTAATGTATCTAGTAGATGGTCTACAGGGTCTCACTACACAGATTGGACATAAGTGCTCCTCCTGTTTTCAGCCTCCCAAGCACTAGGATTACAGGCACGCTCCACCACGTCCAGTCTCAGTCACTGTCTCAGCATGCCCTGGGGGGTGGAGCCAGCACGGCATGCTGGGGATCAAACCCCCATTCCTGCGCCTGCCTAAGCAGGTGCTTTAATCTATGGAGCTATCAGGCTGGCCCATATCATTGATTTTTGTATGGTGATCATCTACCCATCAATATTATTGGCATATAGAACAGTTAGTCTTTACCTTCTTTTGGATTTTTATGTAGATAGCCATAACTAAAAATGATTTCTTTGCTTCTTGTTTCTCTTCGTTGGATATAATTTCCAGGGCAGTATTAAAAAATGAGCCATTAAAGAGACCATCTTTATGTTGTTTTTCTTCAAAATAATTGCTTCTAAAGTTTCAGTGTCAAGTATTTTGATAAGTAAGGCTTTTACTGTAGGCTTTTGATAGGTACTCTTCAGCTAAGGTAGTTTCTGTCTGTGGTTGTCTTCAGAGTTTTTTTTTAATTGGAA
>PVKN010015608.1:0-18391 GCA_004027915.1 Capromys pilorides | reverse complement strand
GTAAAGGTTATTGAGAGAAAGAGGGAAGAAAAATATGCTCACAGATTAAAATGTCTTATTGTTGATTATTTTTATGATTAGTCATATTGGGGATTTATTTAACACTGATATAAAAATCCTATCAATTAAATCCGAAAGAGAATTGAATCCTAAGACCCACCAAAATGGATAATAAATTCTGACATATTTGAGATTGAGTATCTTTTCTTCCATGTCTCTGACAATAGATCATAGTCTCATACTAAACAGTAGAGCTTCTCATTCTGTTTCTGCATTTGTGAACACAAGATGATTTTTTATCACGTCTGACTGAAAGGTGTCTCTGTGTAGCTCTCACCTTCCACCTTTCTGAGAAACCCATTTTGGGTCTTTTTCCTTTCCGGTATCCGAGACCCCTAGTTGATCCTGACTATCATGGCACCCCGTTATTCTTTGGGGAGCTAAATTCCCCATTTCTTCAAGACCTCTCACAGTCTGAAGGGTCTACTTTGTACACATTCGTTTTTCTGTTTTTAATTTTTCATTACCTTAGGACACATTTCGGTACACAATGCTTACATTCCTTTTGGCGAGTTGGTCTGTGAACATAACATGTCTCTATATTTTGAGTTTCTAATAGAAGAGAAACCATGTGATATTTAAGCTCACATGTCTGGTTTAATTTCTTTCAACATGAAGGTATCAAGGTACATCCACACATTCTTGCCTTCAAGTGCAGGCAGCTATATCTCCTTGATTTCCATCCCAAGTTTGTTTTTTTGTTTTCAGTACCAAGAATTGAACCCAAATCCTCATAGTGTTAGGAGAGTGCTCTACCAGTGAGCTACATCCCCTAGGAATGCCATTAGAGCCACCTGGCTCCAGTAGCCATGTGTGGGGCTGCCTCCTGGGGTGTGCTCATCAGCTCCCACCTTCTCTCTTGCAGTCTCCTCTCTCTGAGCTGAAACCACTGACTCATCTGTCTTCACTTCCACTGTCGCTTCTGTGGGGCCTGTCCACATTTTCACTTCACAAATAATGTTTGTAGTTAACTTTGTGTGTGTTTGTTTAGTACTGGAGATCAAATCCAGGGCCTCCACACAGAGCGACAGTTCTTGCTGTTTTAAAAAACTTTCTTTCTTTCTTTCTTTCTTTCTTTCTTTCTTTCTTTCTTTCTTTCTTTCTTTCTTTCTTTCTCTCTCTCTCTCTCCTCTCTCTCTCTCTCTCTCTTCCTTCCTTCCTTCCTTCTTTCTTTCTTTCCTTCTTGTTTTTTTTTTGTACCAGGAATAGAATTCAGAACCTTATGTTTGCCAGTCAGGTGTTTACACTGCTGAACTAGTTCCCAGGCCCAAAACTTTTTTTTGAGACAAGATTTTGCTAAGGCCAGCCTCCGACTTGTGGTCCTCTTACCCCAGATTCCCACAGTGTTGGGATTGAAGGTCTGCATCACTTTTTATAGATATAGCTAACTTTTTTGGAGCATTTAGTATGTGTCCTGCATGCATGGTTCTAGGACTTTTACCTGAACTATTATAATTAATTTTAAGCTCATCTTAAGCACTGTTATGATCACCTTCATTGTACAGAGGAGGATACTGAGCCAAGCATCACACACATTTTCCAAGGTCATTCACAACGTTGAACTTTGAACCCAGACTATCCTGGCTCTGGGTTGCCGATTGAGTTGCTGGGCACTTGAGTGACAGTTTTGAGATATGGCTTCTTTTCACTTAAAAAGTCCTTTATCTTGGGCTCAGAGCAAGACGTCCCCTAGCTCTTTACTTGGCCTTTCTTCTCCTTCTGGCTTGTTACTTACCACTTTCCTCTTGGATCGTAGAATGGAATTAGCCCTTTTCAGGTCCAGAGCAGGCAAAAGGTATGGTACTCTTACCAACATGGCTAATTTAGTGTCAAATTAAGACAATATGGAACTATAAAATCATATGAGCTAGTGTAATAAGATTTTGATCTTTTGTATTTTGGAAACTTAAAAAAAAATCTAGTTTTTATTTTGAGAGTTTTCTGCCGAGTACATATGCCTGCACATATGCAGAGATGGAGGGCAGATTAATTTAGCAAAATAGGGAAAGCTGCTTTTTTCCAACAGCTCTTTTTTTTTTTTCTAAAGTCAACCCATGAGTATACACTGAGTGCCTACTGTGTGCTGTGGCCTGTGTGTCAGGCACAGCGAAATGTACCCACTGGGTGATGGCTAGAGGTCATTTCATACCGGGAGAGAAAAGAAACCCTTACCAGAAGGAAATCTGAGGAGACAGCTGGGGACAGCATGCAGGGTGGAAGAGCAGCAACAGCAAAGGCCCTGAGGTCAACAGGCTCAGAGTATCAAATGTGAGCAGCCTGACCACCAGTGAATGGACAGACATAGAAAGTGAGGAGTGTGCATGCAATGGGATGCCAAGGCAACTGAAAAAGAACAAAGAAGGGAATTATCTTCTGTGCTACCTGGATGAGCTTGGAGAGTCAGAGGCCAAGGAGGTGATAAGGAAAGTGGGGGGATGACGTCCAGAGGGAGCATAATTACAGTGAGATGGGAGGAAGAGGTTTAAGAGACATGTATGCACAGCAAGGTGATTGTGGTGAATGATGGCATAGTATGTCTTTGAAAGCATGGAGTGACTGGATGTAAGTACACTCATCACAAAACATTAATTATGTGGAGCAAGGCAATCATTTACTAGTGAGATCTAACATAATGTACCCACATACATGTAATGTAGATCTACTTCTAAATCGTGGTATATGTGATCAATACCTCTAAATGCAATTTTATCACAGGCCCCACAGAAGTGATGATGGAAGGCAAGGTCAGATGAGTCAGTGGTTTTCAGCTCAGAGAGAGGAGACTGCAAGGTTACCAGAGAGGGGATGGGTACTGTTAGGTACACCCCAGGAGGCAGCTCCACACATGCTACTGGGGTGAGGTGACTCTAATGGCACTCCTAGGGGATGTAGCTCAGTGGCAGAGCACTTGCCTAACATTAGCGAGGACTTGGATTCAATTCCTGGTACTGAAAACCAAAAACAAACTTGGAATAGAAATCAAGGAGGCATAAGTATATATACTTGAAAACAGAAATATGTGGATGTCTTTTTGAGATCATAATATTAAATAAAATAAATCAGACACATGAGCTTAAATATTACATAGTTTCTCTTATATGAGAAACACAAAACATCAATAAAGGGCAAAATAAGAGAGTGGTACAGGAATTAGGGACCAAGATCCCCTTCAAATGGGAAATGGATCAAAAGATAGAGGAAGGGGAGAGGGGAGGGAAGGCTATAAATACCTATAATTGTGTGCTGTGGCCACATCAATATAGAAAAGGAGGTGAAGCAGATGAGCCCAAGGAGGGGTGTGGGGAGCGGGTCTTCTTGGGCTTCACACTGGATGGTGAGCTCCACGGATGGACAGAAAGCAAGCCCTGTGGAGAAGCCCACACGGAGGCTGTGCAGGGAGACTGAAGCCCTCGCTGGGTGGTGAAGGGAGGAGGCTGACAGGCTCAGTAGCTGTGTGCACACAGAGCAGAAGCCAGGCTGACAGACAGAGGGAGGGTATGGATCATAGCCATGCCAAGGAGAGGGCTGAGACCAGAGTAGCAGTGAGACACTGCGTATGCGTGTGTGTGTGTGTGTGTGTGTGTGTGTGTGTGTGTGTGTGTGCTATTCTTACTGAAATAGTCAGAAGTCAATCGTTTGGCGTTCTGGTTTGCACAGATGATGTTTATCCCCGGCTTGACACCATGCTGTAGGCTGGGCTAGACCCTGAAAGCTTCTTGCATTAGTCTCCCAGAGTGCTGGGATTACAGGCATGTGTCCCTGTGCCTCATTTACCATGCCATTCTTTGGTGCCAACATTTGAAATGAAGGCCTGTGACTAGATATGCTCCATTCCAGTGTGATACACTTAAAGTCCTGTATCCAGTGGGAAAGGGAAAGGGAAAAGGATTCAATTCAATTTTATTCGTTTTGCTTTTTTTTTTTTTTTGAGATGGGATCTTTCTATGTAGGTCATATAGCTGGCCTCAAACTTGTGGTAATCCTCCTAACTTGGCTTTCAGAGTGCTGGGATTACAAGCGTGCGCCACCACACTCAGCCCTGATTAGATTCTGTGTCTTACACTTATAATGGTACTTGTTACAAATAAATATTTTCCAAGTTCAATGAGCCAAAGAAACCCTATTGCATCTAGAATTTATTTTTTCTATTATTTTATCTTTATTCTCTACCCACCATGTCTCAAACCCTGTACTAGTCCTAAGAGATACACAAGATGAAGGACAATGGCCACCCTCAGGAGCTTCCATTCCAAACCTACCGATACTGTGCTTTCCCAGGGTAATAGATGCTGTCCTCTGAGGATGGCAGGCATAGGAATCTCTTGATGTTTCTTTTGAAATATCAGGTTCTTTGAAAATTAAAAGTAATCTTGAATAACAATAGGAATCAACTCTACCATTATTTGTTTTAAAAAGCCAGGAGTTGTAATTCTCCCTAGGATTTCTGTCCTGTGCTCAGGCTTTTCTGTAGGTTGAATTGTATCTTCCAGTGGAAGTGTTGGGGTCTCAACCCCAGTACCTTAGAATGTGTCTTTACTTGGAGGTAGTATTGTGGAGATAAAGAATCCATTAAGATAATGACTTACAGAAGCAGAGTAGGCCCTGAAGTTGTCGTGACCAGCACATAAAATGCTTTGTCCAGAGCCAGACTATAACAACTATCATCTGAGAATCTCAGGCTGTGATAGAGAAGAGTTTACAGAATCGGCTGACTCATGGAAGGCAGTGTGTAATTAGACAAAAGATGCTTTCGGAGTTGGGGAAGCAAAATGTTCCTTCTTTCTGGATCATTGCCTACTTGTGTTGAACATTTCTTTTTAAATCTGAAATATACTTGCTTCTCCTACAAATCTCCTAAATTACACTTTTTTATGTAGATTCTCAGATTCAAAAAAAAAATGAACTCAGTGTCTTATAGCTTAGCATAAAGACATTGCCAAATGTGGTAGGATGTTAATGCATTACAACTTTACTGTTTGCAGTCTTATGATTGAAACATAAAAGAGGCATGAGGGGCTGGGGAGATAGCTCAGTGCAATAGGTGCTTGCCTGGAAAGTACAAGGTCCTGAGTTTGATCCCTAGTACCACCAAAAAAAGAGGCATGGACTCTCACCTTGGCAGGCTGCGAGGCACGTGGAGGACCTGTCCTTCTGCTCCAAAGGCTTTAAATAAAGCTTCTGTCCAGTCTCCGGCTGCCCGGATGTGCACACTGAAGAAGTCCTCCTCGGGCGCAGAAGTGAGGGTGAATGGGTGCCATTCCAGCGGAGAGATGGCTGCACACTGTAGGAGGACGTATTGCCCCGGTGCCATCTTAAAGTTACCCTTTTTCATCTGGAGTTCCAGGACTGCAGATGGGTGACTTATCACCTAAATTTCAGCAAGACAGTCATTTGCCTCTGCACTCCAGTGAAGTGGTTTCTGTCCATCTAAGAATTTTAGAATTAGCTTTTTTGATGGTGTGATTTACATAGACCATTGGCTATTAGTTGACAATGATATTTGTCACCATTTTTATGTCTGGGTCTGCAATTAAGCAAGAATGAAGTTTATCCTTCTGACTGTCATGGCTGACATTTGGGAAAATGCCATGTGGTGCCTGGCATGTGACTCTGTGTTTCAAAATGCTAGGCTTCCCACAGCAGTTAACCAGTTCCAAGAGAATACAAGTTGGCATGTTATGCGTAGCACGTGCAGTGCTTAGAGTTAAAATGGCTCACCACATTATCTCCCCATTAAAAAAATTCTGGAAAAACTTTGTCTCGTTATCAGTTATCTTTATCTTTTCTCAATCTCTTGTGAATGAATATGAATATTTATTTATTCATGCTGAGTGAAAAAATAATCTTTCAACTCACACTGAAATGTTTGGCTAATTTGTTTGCTTTTCTTTTGTCTTAGTTAAATGAGTCTTGTGTCCCATCTAGGATTTATTTATTTATTTAATCTTTTTTGAGACAGGGTCTCACTATGCAGTTCAGGATGGTCTTGAGCTCACTTTTTGTAGCCCAAGTTGGTCTCGAATTCGCACCAATCCTCCTGCCTCAGCCTCCCAAGTGCTGGAATTATAGGCGTGTACCACCATGGCCCGGCTCTATCTAGGGTTTAGTTTTAAATGCAAGAAAGCATCCTGCTAGGGTTCAAGATCTTTCATTAGAGTTTTTAACTTTCTGCTTATGTTAGGAAAGAACTATAATTTTCTTATTGGAAGATTTTTATCTTGCTTTCTGAAAAGTCTTTCCATGTCCTTTATGTCTTCTTTTGGGGCAAGAAGCAGGAGATCCCTTTAATAGATAACCAGGTTTATAGATAACCAGGACCATCCCTTTCCATTCAGAAGAGCTTTTCATAGTCTTTCATCATTGCTTTCCCTCTTTCCTGTTATTGTTCTGATCTTCTAAATGGTCTCAATGTTATTTGTGTATAGGTGTCCCCCTCAAAGCCTCATGCACTCATAGGGCAGTTTCTGGAATTTGTGATTGATTTTTGTGGGTGTAGGTGCTGGACCTGCCCTGGGGCAGGTTATTTGCATTTCAGTATAAGAAAGGAGCTGCTGCTACTCCTCCCTGTACTCTTCTTTGCCCCAGCCTTGAAAGGTGGTTCTCTGCCAAGAGCCACCCTGCCTTGGAGCCAGCTGAGTATAGACTGAAATCTCCAGTAACTGTGCGCTAAATAAACCTTTCCTTCCTTCATTTTGGGTGTTGGGTATTTGTCCCAGCAATGAGAGAAGAATAATTAAGACAGTCTCCTTAGAAATAGCCCTAGAAGGATTCCATGAGTTTTACTGTCTGAGTTTTGATACAACTTGACATCCTTTGGCACTTAACTTAAAAACAGAAGTATGCAAAAACCATTTAAAGCACAGATACAAATTTTTGTTTATCTCCTCTTTCTTTCTTTCTTTCTTTCTTTCTTTCTTTCTTTCTTTCTTTCTTTCTTTCTACTTTCTTTCTTTACACTTAGGACAGGGGATACAGAGTTTACAGAGTTTCAGTACGTGGACCGGACTCATAGTGATTCTCCTGTTTTCAGCTTGCACCACCATGCTCAATTTCAATCGCCTTCTCAGTGCGCCCCAGGGCCAGGGCTTGGAGCCAGGGCCGGGCCAGGGCTGGACATACCAGGGATAGAAACTGGCCACTGCACTCCGCTGAAGCAGGCACTTTAGTCCATTGACCTATCAGGCCGACCCTTGTATATTTCTTTTTTTGAAGATAGCCAAGGGGGTGTAGTGTTTTGTTAACAATGTATTAGTAAAGCAGTATAGTTTTGGTTAGAAGATAATGATTTCTATGAAATTCTAAAAACCAGTGGGGGTAGCGTATTTGGTAATTTTTCAGTCTTCTGCAGATTTTTTTTTTTTTTTTGGTCTATCTGTTCCTACTTTCTTTCAGCATGAGGTTAAAAATTTAAGAGCTGTGAGGATGGATAACAAGACTGGAAAATACTATCAACATGCATCTGCTCACTGCAGTAAAAGGCCTGTGTGCTCTTCCTTTTTGCCTTGAATTCCCCAGCACCTCTCTTGTTCTGAATCTTCTGTATCCTTGTTCTCTGCTCAATAACCCCATGTGAAAATGTGAATGAAAATCTTTATGTCCTATTTGTACGTTTGCAAAATCTGCATCTTTACGTGGTGAAAGAAAACAATATGATCAGAGTAAAGCATTCTTATTTTTTCTTCTTTCTCCTCTAGTGAAAAACCAGAGAAATGTAGGAAATGTAGGAAATTCTAGTGCTGTACCATCAACCTTTATCAGAATTCTGTGTACCAGTCTGGAGCCCTGATCCCTGTCTCCAGTAAAATTAGCCACACTAAAAGATGCTCAGGATACAAGCAATTATTAGAACAGAAGATGAACCTCTAAATTACAGACAGTTCTGCAATAAAAATGGCAAATTAAAAACTTAGGCTAATAAAAAATTTTCATCTACACTCAGGTTTTTATTCAGACATAAAGCTACACGCATACCTTGGTAATGACAACTTCTTGTTGAAATCGCCAGAACCTAATTATTCTTTCACATGCATACATGAACACAGGGCCCAGAAACCATTTCCAAGCCTGTGGAGAGCAGAAAAAGACAGAGAGAAAAAGGAAATGAAAATAAAATCCAAATATTTTCAATTTGAGCCGAATCAATATATAACATGATGGGGTTTAGACATTTTCCTTTAACTTGGGCCCAGTTATCAACAACAAAGATGCCTCCTTCTATTAAATACTATAACATTCAATTATTCCTTGAAGACTACAAGCTTATTTAAGAGATTAAAGTCTCCTATATTGGTTTTTATGTTTACTTGATCGATGATGCCCTTATGTAATTAGAAATAATTGAATTTGCAAAGAAATAAGAAAGCAGATTGATGTTTATGTTACATATGATAGGGTCATAAATGTTTCCAAACTCAGCCAAAGTCAGAAGCTTCTAAAGCAGCGCTACTCAGCCAATGTAGGACATGAAAATTAAATTTAAAAATGCAAATAGTAATATTTTTTGCTAATAATGCACTACAACCAAGGGTTACAGTGAATGAACACACACACACACACACACACACACACACACACACACAAACCTAATATTATTTGGAATAAAATATAAAGTTAATTACTTAGCACCCCTTAAGTCCTAGTTACAGAGTCAGAACAAAAGCAGCAATGTTCGTTGGCAGAAGTAGGGTGCTAAACACTTTTTTCTCCAAATCACATACTTTGTTAACTTTTCATCAACATAATCTGCTTTACAGTTGATCAGTTTGCCAGTTGTTGTACTGGTGTTGTGTACAATGCAAATTATCTTCTTCCAGTAAAGGGAAAGGAATGGTCACCTAAAATTTTTGGAGATTTACCCTAGGCCTGGTACCAAATAATCTTAAGAGACCTGTGGAATTTTCTTTGTTCTACAGAAAGGAAGCTGAAGCTCAGTAAGTTCAAATGCCTCATCCAGAGTCATGGAGGTAACAAGGAGTCCAACTAAAATGTGACGGCTGTGTCTGACTCCCAGCTCTTGGCTTTCTAGGACCCTGGGCCGCCTCCTCCACGCACTTATCATCTAATGAAAATGGAGTTGTATTTCTTTCTGGTCAGCATTAAAATTGGTTCTGAAGCTGTTTCACAGTACATTAGCAGCTCATGAACTCCTTGAATTTTAGGACGTTAAGAGTTCTTAGAAATCGAGTCTCATATTTCTTTTCAAGCAGAAAAACCCTGACCTTCTGGGAAGGGTCCTAGTTACATAGAGAAACAGAACTAGATCTCCAGGTGCGGGGGCCAGACCTAAAACATTTGAAAATGTCCCTAAATATCCTCCTTGGTATTCTAAATCTTTACTCCTCCAAAAGGATCTTGGGAAATCCTTTCCCAAGACTGAGCAGGAAAAACATCTCATTCCTTTGAACCCAGCCTTATTCATTAAGTGCTCACCAGTCGACCAGGCTTGAGGACGTCCTTTCTGGTTGTCTCATGTCGTCTCTTAGGCTGGCAGATTATAAGCTTTTGGCATCACTTTTACTTCCTTTGAGTTATCTTTCTTAGTTTGTTTTCTGTTTATTTCTGGCTCTGTTTGTTTGGTACATCTTCTAACCTGCATTTATTCCTTCTGCTTTTTATTTCTGGGGGTCTCTTGCTAGTCTGATAAAGCTAGATTTATGCAGACAGCACAAAACACTCTGACCCACTTATTCTTTTTTTTTGTTTCCCCCTCAGCAGGGTTCAGCACTGTGTTCAAAAATGGCAGAAAGAATAAAACCTTTTGTGCACCTGTGCTAGAGCATGGCTGTGAAGATGATCAGGGCAAGACGCAAGCAGGCAGGGGCAGCGGGACGGGGTTGGGCCTAAGGAGTGAAGCCGCGGCTCTCGTGTGATTGAGTGAACCAGGTTTTAAGAATTGGTTTGGATATTTACAGAAATGATGGGAAGAATGTAATTCTTTGCATATGGGCAGAATGAGAGAGAGAGAGAGAGAGAGAGAGAGAGAGAGAGAGAGAGAGAGAGAGAGAGATGCAAAAAATACAGTTTATGTATTTTTACAAATGACAATTCATATGCCCTTTAGAGCGTTTTGGATACTGCAAACATCATTTTGGGTGGTGTCAAATCAGCCATGGTCTTTGATTTTTCCATGCTGATAAAAGTGAATGGATTATTTTGCTTTCCGTGGCTAGTCGAGGAGAATGTGAGCTATTATGCCTTAGTGCTACCTTTATTCTGGTACATAAATTGCTCCAGGAGGAAATAGTCCAGCTTAATAGTCCTGGAAGTTAAGGAATAAGGATGAGGTATTGCCAGAAATGAATATTAAAACTTTCCTAGACATGGTGACCAGGATAGACAAGAGAGAACGAAGAGAGGGAGCCCCAGCCCCCCAATCAGGAGGGTCAAGTGGTTGGGTGGACCCTGAATCTGGGCCTGGGCCTACTAGCTCCTAACTTATGCCTTCAGGCACATCTTGGGTCTTATTATTTTCCAATTTTCTGTCTTGTAAAATGGGAAGTGGCTGGAGAAAATTATTATTTATGTTTCCTCAAGCCCTAAAATGCGCTGGCTTTACTCACAGCAATAAATACAGTGTTGGGGATATGAACTTGCCGACAGCAGCAGGGAGCTTACAGAATGTGCAAGTCTTAAAGGAAGTTCAGAGATCCGGAGAAAAGGGTGGAGGGGGTACAGAAGGAAGTCCAGGGCCACACGACCAGAAGCCTTGGCTTGTGATGTGGCCTTGCTGCAGATGCCCCTTCTGTCCACAGGTAAGAAATTGGAATTCCTTGGACCCAAACTTCCTCGTCTATTAAAAAGGAGCAGAATTATTTAGAGTAAGTTTCTTCAGTGCAAAAAATACAGTGTACTCTTGGCTTCATTTTTTCTTCTCCAAAAATACTCAGGAAGTCACGGTACAGTGAGTATTTTATGATAGAAATAAAACTATGTTGATTTAAAAGCAGCAGTAATGAAACTTGTTTCTTCTGCTTTCACTCCTGGTTTTTCATTCCTACCAGAAAATTAGAACATGCTGGCTTGGATTTTATTTTATGTGATGTGGCCTTGTTTATGAATAGCCTCTTTTTTTTTTAGACAATAAAATCTCCCAGGGCAGGACCTATGTTTCTAAATTTGTTCAGCAAAATGCAAACATTTAATGGCTACTTGCTGAAGTTCATTGACACGATTCTACCTTAATTAAAGTTTCACTCCTTACTACTAACATCAATTGCTAATATTTTTTTTAAATCAACTTTAACATTATTGTTGTTGATACTGTAGTTAAATGAAATATTGTGCATCCCTGGCTACGGAGAACTGGGCATCTTTTGAGATTGAATTGCAGGAGTAATCCTGGTATCTGGAGACGTGTGTGGTGCAGAGGTTGGAGTAGAAAGGAGGAATTAGATACGAGGGGGATGAAAATTTCTTTGAACAGTTAAGACTACACCACGTATGTAGAAAGCACTCTCTGCCCCAACACTGGAATGAGTGTACCACTAAAGGCAAACTGATAAATATTTTTTTTTTCAGTGAAAACATCCAGAAAATGCACTGACTTAAAGCAGGTGAGGAAGAAACAATGGTCTCTCGCAAAGATGAACACAGATATGGTACAGTGAAGCCCAGAAACCCTTCCTTGTCCTTGGGATGCCTTTTGGATTCAGTGTCTATAAGACATCAGAGAGAATACTGTACAGTTCAGCCAAGCGATAATGGTGCAGCCCACACACGCTCTGAATCAGGATCCATTAAAAATAATGGGAAAGAGTGACACTCTGAGTTTGGGTGTGCAAGGAGGTGTAGCAGGGGAGAGCTAGCAGAGAGATGGGTGAGTCCCCCCCCCCCCCTTAATGATAATTAATGTCAGCGTGTGCTGCTGAGAGCAGGCCCTGGTCTGTATTCATGAAGTGTGGGAGACTATTGATTTTTTTATGGAGAAGCTGTAGCTGAAAATTTTAGAGAGGTATTCATGTTCTTCATTAATATGCAGGTTGGATAGTGGCTACTGAGAGTTGAGTTTAAGACAGAGACAATCTATACTGGCCTTTAAAAGAACCACAGCCTAATGGGCACATCTATTTTGGTTCTCTCAGCTTTAAGCATTACTCCCAGTAGTTTCATTCTTAAAATCTGGTGCTTAAATTAATGTATGTGACTTTTTTCCAAAAGCAATTATTTACATTCTTCCTATGTTGATAACTTAATTTCCCAAATCCCCACCATTTATGTGTTATTATATTTCATTACCCCATCTTCTTTATCATGCATATTTTAGGCACTTGCTTTCTCCTAGTTTTAATCTCCTAGCTTCATTTATCTTTTTTCATGCATCATCCAGCTGTCCAAAAGGTTTATACTATCTGAAGGACACTAGAGGAGACTTAATGAGATTATTATTCTTATTCGCTTATGCTACCAACTGTAACACACTCAGTCTGTAACACACTCAGAAAAATCTTACATTATCATCTACTCCAAATAATTAAGTCTTTTTTTGGTTCACATTGTCATCATTTTAGTTATAACAGCTTAATTAGTAAATACATGGGACACTTGAATGTTTTCTGTCTTAAAGTTGTAAGAAGGAAGAGAAGGTAAGCCTAGAGAGAGGGCATGATTCTAACTTAGCTGAACATAATCCGAGGTTGAGAATTGATGTTATTAATATTCAGGGTGGAGAAGGCAGTCTTCGGGGGGGTCAGGGAGCTAGAGTCCAGAAGTGCAGGGCCATTTTTGTGCTGATATGAGTCCCTACAATATCTGACATTCACATTTAAGTGTAAGCGGAGAACACATTTCAAAGCTAAGCAGAGTGCATTTGGCAGTAAACCTTTTTTAAAATTATCCATAACTTGATTTGTCCATTAGCACACTTAATAAAGAGTTGGCTTTGTCTAGTGGTGAAATGGCATGTTCCTTTTTTCAAGCATATAAAGGCTGTAGTTATGTTAACTGCAAGGACAGTTAGTCTTAAAAGCTCTTGATTTCATTCTTACCGAAGGTTCCTTGCCAGAAAATTGAGGCACAGGGCACGGGCCAGCTTCCTGCCATTCAGCATGGTAGTCTCTACAGAAGGTGACATTGTGTAGCAGGACACTCTCTGGAGTTTGGCCTCGGATAATCTGACTTAAGAAAAAAACACACACGCAACATCAAACTGATTTTGTGCAGTCTCGTTATACCACAGCTATGCATTCTACAGTGGGCTTTGAAACAACACTTCCATTTTTTGAAACTTCAGCTGTCACTCATGTCTCTAAGCATCTTTAAAAATAGGTATTTAAAAAGCATTGGATAACTTTGAAGATCCCAGAAAAGAAGTGCCCCTCTGCGGTACCCTGTGTTAAATTGAAAGTGTCTATATTAGAGAATTCATAATGAAGGAAATTGTTTGAACACATGCTTTTGTAGACCGTTGAATTTAATTAGGTTTCATCTCGTCCTGATTGCTGATTTGGGCTAATTGGCTAACTTTGTACTATTTGGTTCTTTTGCAGATTGATTTAACTTCTACTTAAACTTCTTCTTACTTTGTTTCTGATAACTTAGAAGTTTTCAAGGGAAGAAATCAAAAGCAGTGCCCTGAATAACGGTATTTTCTTCTCTCAGTGACCACTAGCAGGTTTAGTGTCTGACAGGGTCAAAATAGGTCACTATGCAGTATATCTTTGAGACTTACTGTAGAAAAATTTAAGAGCAGTAAGAGAAACCAGCTTCATGAACGGAGCACTGGATGAAGAGTCCTGCAATTCTGTTACATTTATTGCAAATCTATCTGCGAATGACCTTTGACAAATTGCTTTGGAACCAACTTTCAAGATTATCTACTGATGCTCTTGCTGCTAAGCATCAGATGTGGAGGTCATGTAACAGGGCGGTGTTCAAGTCCTGGATGTTTATGGATAAGGTACAATGATTCATTTTGAGAAACAAGCAGCTCATAGGCTAGAAATTCTATAGACCATGACATGGGTTGCCTGTAGAGAAGCAGTGCCCTTTGGTATCACAGAGCATGGGAAGAAGGGCAGCAATGTCCTTGGGCGTAGCCTCGTGTCAGCTAGAGGTAACAAGCTGGCCTTTGTCCAGGATGTTTCTAAACCTGGTAACACCCCTTTAAGTTCACTGAGCAAAAATAACTGCAAATTACTGATGCACAAATGTTGTCCAGCATAGGAAGGAGACAAACGGGTGGAGCCAGAGAAAGGACTTTGCAAATTTCAGTGCCTTCTTTCTCAGATATCAGGTAACATTTTCCATATCATCTAAAAGAGACTCCAGATCATTCAATCTATGCATTTGTTATCTTTTAAAATTTTAAACACTTTTAATATCTCTACATTATCCTACAATAGGTGGATTAGCGGGCTTTAACACATTCGAATAAACCCAATTTTACTTGGCATTTTGTATAGCATTTGCAAATTACTTTTGCTGTAAACAGGAACTGTAGAATACTTCAAGCTGGGAAGATTAAATGCGACCCTTATCCCAAAATAAGCTTTCAAGTAGGTTAAATAACTAAAAAGCTTCATCTCATGAAATGTTACTTGGATATTTGAAAAATATCTCCAGTGAAACACTGTCCACTACAGCCTTCTTGTGCTGTTGCAATGAGTGTACCATGGTGCAAGTGGAAGGAACATGCATTTAGGGGGACACAGGTATAATTTCTGGGGCATGGACCAGCAGGAGCCTGAGAAATGTGGTTGTCAGGGATAACAGCCCCAGTGGCACTGGGAGAATAATCAGGGGCAGGAGACACCATGGCCAGTCTCTGGGGTGGAAGGTTGGTATCCACCTTCCTCCTCACCCTCCAAACAAAAGAGAAATGTGAGAATTCAACACTCTGAGGAGTTCAATTGCAGATACTTTTAAGTGGAAAGAGAATAGAAAAGAGGTCTTCAGCCACGTAGCAGTGTACAGGTGGAGGCTGACTGAGAAGGTTATAAGGATTAGCAGAGGGAAGGGAAGTCTTTTAGGGAAAAATATGGCCCTTCAGGTAACTCTTTTATAGTGTGTGTGTGAGACAAGCTGAGGGTGGGTGGGGCGCTCTCGGTGAGGCACAGGCAGTGAGTGACAGCTCCAATCTGTGACTTCTGAAAAGGGGAAGCTGTGGAAGGAAGGGCACCTCCTGTACAAAGTGGGTTTGGTGCAGGCAATTGACTTCTGGAAATGCAAACCCTAGCAGGGTCCTGAGTAGGACTTCCAGCTGTGAAGGCATGTGCTTCTTCTTGGGTCAGGTTATCTTTGCAGTGTGTCCCCTCATTCCTGGATGGGCAGAGGTCTATGCCCTCCACCTTCAACAATGACAGAAGAATGGAGAGCAGAAGCAGCTTTCCATTGGTACAGGAGACAGCAAGGGCTTGGAAGCCATACAAGTGCTCAAGTGCCACTGGGGATGCTCTCACATGGGACGACAAAGAAGAACTGAGGTCCTGTTCTTCTCTTCAAAAGTTTGTTAAGAGTAGAGATTTACTTGCCTAAAGGCTGGTGACCTGAGTCTCACTCTGCCATTCATTTATCTTGGGAATTTATTTGTGTATATAAAAAAATCATTTATTTATTTATTTACTTATTTGAGCATGGTCTCACTATGCAGCTAGGACTCATAGTGATCCTCCTCTCTGAGCCTCCTTAGTGCTTGTATTACAAGCGTGTGCCACCACGCCTGGCTTTAGTGGGTGGAGTGGTGTTCTCAGGGTTCCTGTTCAGGGGCCGGCACAGCATGTGGTATTGGAGATCGAACCCCATTCCTTCCTCTTGCCCAGCTGGCACTAAGACAGCTGAGCTATCTCCCCAGCCACATCTTGGAATTTAAGCATTCTGTATAACCCTTTGAACATCCATCTAGCTCCTTTTTAAGAGCTGAGAAAACTACACCTTCTAAATTGATGCATGCGAAAGAGCTTTGAGAGTTATAACATGGACAAGAAAAAAGGTTAATTTATTAAATAATTAAAAAGGACATTTTATATCAATAATGATTAGAAAAATTATCATGTCTGCATCCTGTGTTCCAAATAACTAATACAAGGACAACAATATGCATTGTATCAGTTATTGGGAATGTACTACTAATGTGTTTTGAAGCTGTAGCATTGTTATTTTTTATTAAAAGTAATAAAAAATAAAAAAATAAAAGTAATAAAAATAAAAAAATAAATAAAATTTCTCCTTTATTAAAATAATTAGAAAGGACAAGGTCATTTCTAGGTAGCAGCTATCTAATTAATTCAGGACTCTTAATTAGTATTTAAAGAATTTAGGAACATTTTAGTTGGGGCAAGCACATTATACAACCTCAAATACTTCAGGTGCTGGTGCGGTTTCACAATGAACTGAGTATCAAGTAGGCATTGAATGCCAGAAGAGCATCTTTCGAATATATTATCCTCAAAAATGTCCAAGTATAACATCTTATGGGATATCTGAACACAGAAGTATTTCAGTTATCAATAGGGAAACAAACTAAGAGAATGCGGGTAACTTCTCAGTGTTTAGCTCAGGTTGGAGTGGTCACCTTACACACTGTCCCCTCCCACGTACCAGGCTGAATTGATGGCTTTGGTTAAGCAGAAGTGAAATGTTTGTGTCAAAGTGTATCTCCTGACTAATCCCTCCTAAATTGGATTGAAAAATAGGTACCAATAGAAGCATAGATCGACTGTCATCCAGCAGTCGTTAGAATTCCTCAATCTGATAAACGTGTCAAGAGTCACTAACAGAGTCAGTTAGGAAAAATAAGTCTACTACCCTATCTCTGTAGCTTATTTTCTGTGTTACTAAAAGAATTTTATCATAGTGAATATGTGTTTTCACTTATGTGTCCTTTAGTCACTGCATGCCATAATCCTCCATCAAAGGACCTCACAAGATCATTTTGAAATTCATAAAAGGACAGAGGAAATAGCTCAGTGGTCTAAGTGCCTGCTTGGCAAGTGCAAGGACCTGGATTTGATCCCTGTTACCACATGCCATGCCATGCTGGTCCTAGTACTCTGGGGGCACTATGTTGGCCACCAAAAGTGGGCATGGTGGTACATGCCTGTAATCCCATTACTGGGAAGACTGAGACAGGAGGATTACTACAAGTCTGAGTTACATAGTGAGACCCTGTACCAAATAAATAAATAAATAAATATCAAAAAAATTCATAGAGACAACAATTTTACCATACTGAGCATAGTATGGACTTACCCTAACCCATGGATAGCCAGGCTGATAAAGAAGATGACGAAAACATGGTGTGTATACCAGAATAACTCATAGGAGGATTGTCGGATGGACTCTGTAGACGAAGTCATGATCAAGATCAAAGCCAGAGAGATCACCAGGCCAGTAACGCCTGCTGTTGTTGTCAGCAGCCCTGTGATCGTATTCTAAGAGAAATGAACACCACACTTAGCCTCTCAGCACATTTTTGTGGGTTTTAGTGCCATTATTTGAAGGTCAAAGGCAAGAGCCATCCTGAGAAGTATATTATCCTCCAAAGAGTCCACTCACACAGCTTTCTCACTTTTTCTTGGCCCTGTCTTACAGTAGATGTTTGCTTTGCTCAGATTGTATAAAATGCCATGGCAATAATTACATTTTTCCACTTGCATAAATTAATTTTCATGTCAAAGTTACTGACTGAATTGAAATTAACACAAAACATAAAGAGAGCATTTTAAGATAAAGGGCTGCAAAGTAAATCTGTTTTAAGTTTTCAATTTTAAAAATGAAAATGTAGATCATTGTACTTAATTGCATTTTAACATTAATAAACACATTTTTGAGAGGTCCCTCAGGGGCATTCCTAATAAAGCAGCTATATACTCTGTTCCTCTGGTAGTAATTCCCTGCTCTTGCTTTTTAATTGGAAAGACCATGACTTGCACTTCGTTCACACCACCTCAGGGGGCCTGAAGTATGGCTTGGTAAATCCTGGTGATCAATAAAGATACAGCTATTCTTGCTTTGTGAATATTTCCAAAAGGTCGGAATTCTGACCCCTGAGTGCAAAGGACGTTTAACTTTTCCAAAAATAAATGATGCAGCATTTTGTTTTTATGGTGAGTTTCCTCTATTTTTGCTTAGTCATTAGTATTCATACATTGTGCTTCTGTCATTGAGTTGACCATGAGCTCAATAAACTCACAGTACATCTTTTGTCAGTAAAATCTCATTAATTTGGGCAGTTTTGAGATTTGGAGGTAATTTGGACAGGGACTTCTCCACTGTTTATTTTTCTTTATAGAGCAAGAAATGGAAATAAAATTGAAAGGGGTATGTCTCCAACATTTAGAAGATTTTTTTGCAAATACACTCTAGCATTTTAGAAATCCGTTTACAACATATGATG
>PVKN010015607.1:7997-18492 GCA_004027915.1 Capromys pilorides | reverse complement strand
CTGGTGGTGGGGCTGGCGCAGCATGTGGTGCCGGGGATCGAACCGCAGTCCCTGCAGTTGCCTGAGCTTTTCTAAGCAGGTGCTTTAGACCACTGAACCATCTCGCTGGCCCCAAGGCAAGCACTTATTCTACTGAGCTATCTAACCAGCCCTCAAGAGCTATTCTTACTCCCCATTTCTATTCTCCATTGAATTTTCCCACGCTTAAAAAAGAAAAAGAGCCGGGCATGTGGAGGAGTATATCTATAATCCCAGCATCCAGGAGGTTCAGGCAGGACTGTTTTGGCTACAAAGTGAGCCAAGGCCAGCCTGAACTGATAGTGAGAACCTGTCTAAAAAAAGAAAAGGAATTGGGGACATTGTTAGCTGTTACCATGAGTAGCACTGAAAATTTCTGCTCAGCTGAAAAGCTAAAGTGTGACTTTTAAAAAATGCTTGGGAGAGGCAGCCACAGTGGTCTTTGCCTGTAATCCCAGTATGAGGCAGGAAGATCTTAAATACAAGCCCATGAAGACAACTGAGTGAAGCCCTGTTATGGTTTGTGTCTAGTTGTCCCCCCAAAGCCTCATGTAGTCCTAGGATGGCTCCTGGAGTTTGTGGTTATTGGGGTGTAGGTGCTGCTCCTGCCCTGGGGCAGGTAATTCACATTACAGCATAAGGAGAGACTAGCTGGAGCCTGAGCTACTGCCCCTCCTTTGATTCTCCTGTTCTTTGCCACAGGCCGCTCACTCTGCCTTGGAGCCAGCTGAGTTTGGACTAAAACTTCCACTGACTGTGAGCTAAATAAACCTTTCCTTCCTTCATTTTGGGTGTCGGTTATTTGTCCCAGCAACGAGAGGAGTAACTGAGACATTGCCTCAGAAAATAAAAATGGGCTTAGAGCATAGGCCCTGGGTTCCACCATTAGCACTGCAAAACCAAACCGCAAGTCTCCAAGCTGCTAGGCTCAGCAGGAGACCGGTGAGGCTGCTCCCTGCCCACCACCCGCTCCTCCTCAGTGACACAATCTTAAATGTAAACTGAGCCAACTGGGACGGGCCAGGCATACTGCTAGTCAGCATCCTCCTCTGGCGAGTAGTCTAGAGGTGGTGACACTTCTTAAAGAGGGCAGGAGCTGCCCTCATGGGGAAGTGGCTGTCCTGAGTCACGAGTGGGACGAGTGGGGACCCTCACCCTGCAGAATCTGGACCTTTCTCCATGACAAGCCAAATATTGGTTTTGTTTCTTTTTTTTTGCGGGACCAGGGTTCAAATTCACAACCTTACACTTGCCAGGCAGGCACTTGTGCCACGGAGCTGTCTCCCCAGCCCCAACAACCCATGTGTCAGGCCAGGGTCCCACCTGAGACCAGAACGTTACCACTACAATCTGATGCATCCCGCAGCAGTGACACTGTGCCTGTGGTCTGGGATAAAAAAAATGCTTTTCATGGCAAGGGTGTCCCATACAGGGCCATTTTCAGAGGGGCTCAACACCACATCCTCTTATGGGAAAGCTAGAATCTGTTGTTTTGGGGTACAGGGGAACTAAGAACAAAGTGTAGCCACCTTTTAACTAAGACAAGATGTAAAATGACCAAGTCCCTTCCCATAAAAACTGTTAACGAGCAATTTAAACAAAATGAAGATGGCTTGTTTTATTTACAATACTTAATGCATCTTATACATTTTCATTCCCTAAGCCTTTTGGAAAGTAATTCCAGTTTGTGCAATGAGTTCACAGGAAAATCTTAAGATATCGACTGGATATCTTAAGCTCTAAACTCTGAGAGATATTCATACTATATTAATAAAGGACTGTTTCCAATCAAGAAAAACTCAACTCTATAATTAAACATTGCCCCCTGGTACCTTTACCCCTACCACAAGGTGGACTGGTCTGCGAAGTAACAACGTTAGACTTGTTTAAGCTATCCTGACCACACCTGCTCAGTAAGGTGCAAAGCAAACGGTAAGCCATGCTGATCGTATTTTGTCTCAGCGCTTTCTTCTCGGACTGTCTCCACTGTGGCTGGGCTCACTCTGACACAGGCCGGCAGGATTCCAGTCCAGCAAATCTGAAGCCATGGCTCCCTAGTGCAGCAGGAGGCCTTGCAGTTAGGCCTGGCAGTTTCCCCAGAGGTGCTTGCTGGCAGGAGTCCGGAGGTCAGCCATTCCCAGCTGGTAGTGCTGGAGCCTCAGATCAGGCCACACAGGGACAGCAGCTCCTGTTCCTCTCCTCCTTCAGTCACTACCTAGAGTTTGATGTCTTCTGAAGTGATGAGAGAAACCAGTCCCTCTGTTCAGACATTAAAAAGTGCATATGTCCCAAAAACATCTTTTATGGAACAGGCGAGGAGCAATGAATAGGGAGAGGATGGGTGGACTTCTGTTCATTCACATCACTACCACCTTATAAAATGCCAAGGCTGTGTCTGAGTGCCCGTGCCACGTGGGAGACACGCTCTCTCCACGCTGGACACATCTGGCTTGTGAGGGCGGCTGGCTGGGAGGAGTTGTACTGCAAAGATAAACTCCGGCAAGCAACAGCAACCAGAATTCTAAGATAAAGAAATGGCGAGGTAGAGTTGAGCGAGTTCAATTAAAATTTCTGAGCGAAGACTTTTGGCACACACTAAAATTACAGGCTCCTCATCAGATTCTCTCTGTGTAACCTTTACAAAGTGCTGACAATGTAGGAATCCTCAGATCTGCTTAGGAAACACATAAAACTAACAAAATAAAGTCATTTGATGAAATTCATTCCTGGCACTTAGCGATTACCTACCCCCGCATCGAAGCAAATAAAAATAATGCTATCCATTTGCTGAATTTATTTTAACAAACTGATTTAGGAATACCATAGAATTAAACAAAACTTCCGAAATGTAAACATACTGCCATGTTCCTGAAACAGATGTTAACACCTGATAAAAGTTAATAACCATTGTTAGGAAAGCTGTCCACGAATAAGGCCAGTCTTCAGTCAGCAAAACTAAAGCCACTCTGCTTCTCCAGCTTTCCCAGTCTGACAATGTAATACTATCAAAGCACAGTCAAATACAATACAGACAACATTGGACGGGTAGGTCAGTACCATTGGTTACAGCTGTTAAACACTTTCATTCTTGGCGCCACATAAAATCAATTAAGCCAGTCACATTGAATAAATCATGGCTTTTTTTTTATCACAACTCACTAAGTGATGTTTGTTAATTATGGTCCTTGTCAAACACGTTTGGTAAAGGCTATTTACAGTGTACATGGCCGGGCATGCACTATTTATAGTTACAAAGATACCTGCCAGTTTATTACAATAGAATTACACAGTGCCTGAAAATGGTGAACCATCTCCCACATCATTTAAATCAATACAATTTCAAGCAGAAAACGTTCCTTATTTGACCACAACTGCAATAATTACATGAAAATTCTTATAAAAACATGACTCCTCTTCAGGAAATTGATGCATATACTACACACTACAGGTTAAGGCAGTAACAAAATGTGTTCCTGATAACTGGAGGTCTTGACAATGTCAATTAAAGCTGTCTCACTCTCGTTTCATTCCCCGTCATATACTCAAGAGTTGTGAATGATTTCATTTTTAAAGTAAAAAATTGTTAGCAACTGAGTTGACACTGGAAAAAGTATTTGATAGGGAAAAGAAAAAGTTGGATTTAGCCTGAAAGTTTTCAAATCATAAACAAGAACATTATGTTAGTATGAACCTTAAATTATAAAACAAATACATATAGTTTACCCTTCTTAATTTAAAATATACTGTACTTTGAACAATTCAAGTAATGTAAGACTATCAAAAATAACTTCATAAGCCATACAAGTGTCAATTGCATCTTCCATTAAGAACTTTTTAAAAATCGTAAACTAAACCACAACAGTTTAGTTATATAAATGATAAATGACTTTTTATTTGCACTTGTGATTCCTTTAATATAAACTGTTATCAACGAATATGTAAAGATATGGCAGATTATGCATTTGATCAAAGCACTTCGATTTAAGCATAAAACAGATTTCAATGGTGAAGTTCGTGCATAAGATCCAAGGAGCCGCCGCTGACGCCCGGGTGCCCTCTCTGGCTGGCGCCCATCGCCCCTTGCTGCAGAGGAGACGGTGCAAGTGCTGTAAACAGGGAGGGCACTGCTGCTGGCCAGGGCCGAGTTCTTCCATGAACAGCGCCCTCCTTTGGTTGGAGTCCTTCTCAAGTGTCTTCCAGCACTGGAGTATTTTCTGCTGGCCTCTTAATTTCATAAATTAACTTTCCTTTGATTCAATTTTTATGGTGGCTGTGTTCACAGTTTTGCTTTAAAAATTGGTTTAAATTTATGTAAAACTCTGTACATGTTCACAAATTATTGCATAAACAGCATAATCTTCAAGACAGTGTTTGCAAACACATGTCCAATTCAGGGAAAAAAAAATTCACGTTTCTCGTCTGGCTTTTTTCTTCTTTTTTATTTGTTTGGGAGATTCCCAGTTAGTTTCAGACTTGGCTAAAAGAAGAAAAAAAAAAAGGGAGAATAGGGAGATGAAAGTCTGGAAAAATAGGTATTGCTACATCTCATTTTTTTTTTTTTTTGGTGGGACCGGGGTTTGAACTCACGGCCTTGCACTTGCCAGGCAGGCACTTGTGCCATGGAGCTATCTCCCTGGCCCCTACATCTCAATAATAAAAAATAGCAACTATAAAAAAATGCCTTAAAAACAAAAACAAAAAAAATGCCTTAAGAATCTTAAATTTTACATTTCTTAAGTCCTACTTATGGATTCTTTTTTTTGGCGGGGCCGGGGTTTGAACTCACAACGCTGCACTTGCCAGGCAGGCACTTGTGCCACGGAGCTATCTCTCCAGTCCCTTCTGCTTTTAATCCCAGTGCACTACTATGTCTGCTTCTGCTGGTACTCAACCAGTTTGTCTTGGGAGACAAGGTCTCACCACAGAGCTCAGCTGGCCTTGAACTCTATGTAGCCTAGGCTGGTCTCAAACTTGACTGCTGGGATTATACGCACGGGTTGTCACGCCCGGTGTCAACCAGCTTCAATTAGAGAAAGCGCCATTCTCTTTCTGAAATGTGGTCTTATGGTGCCCAGGTTGGTCTCCAACTGCTGGGCCCTTGCGGTCCTCTTCTCGGCTTAGGGAGTCCATTCGCTATGGCTCAGTGTGATAAAACAGAACCCACCGTGAGATGGATACTGAAGTCAACCAGAGGTAGAGAGGAAGAGGAAAAGGTATGCAACAACTCATATCTCTCAATACCATGTGCAAAGAGAAAAGGAGAGATCAGTCAGGCAGGCAGGTGAGCACCAACCTGTCATCTTTTTCCTCCTAATACCAGGGACTGAATCCTAGGTCTTCACATCTAGCCACATCTCTAGCCCTGTTTTATTTTCTATGGTAAGCCTGGGGCTAAGCTGCCCAGCGTAGGCTCCAAGTTGTGAACCTCCTGCCTCAGCCTTCTAGAGTGCTGGGATTACAGGTGTGCGCCACTGCACTCAGCCCCTAGTCTTCTCTGTCCCTGGCCACTCACTTTCTCCCTGAGTCATTTCAGAGCCCTGGCCCTCACACGGAAGCCCACAATGTTCCAAGGCAGCTATCACTTGCACAGGGAAGAAGAGGTGGCTGCTCACCGACTCACAAGGCTTTGCTAACACACGGGAACATGTGCAGATACAGAAGGACACAAAGCAACAGGAAGGAGGGCTGCTTACTCTGTGAAGGAGGCACACTATTTTGCTTGGTATTAGACTTGGATTTCTCTGTTTCCTGCAGCAGTGGTGGCACTTGGGAAGAGCTCTTGTCGGAATCACTTTTTGTTGGGGGAACAGATGGCTCGGTGGGAACGGCAGGTGGAAGAGTCTTCATAGGCTATTTTGGAATAAAATTATCTCAAAATTTTTATAAAAATTTCCAAATAACACCGTCATAGTAAAATCGAGGTCATTTAATAGCAAGTAAACATAAAGATGGTTTCCAATTTACCAGCAGAAATAATGTAGCTCATGTGTGCCCTCTAGTGACACAAAAACCAGCTGAGACAATACTGAAGAATATAGGATAAGAATGGAGGTATAAAATTATAACTTTCATTAGACTTTCCTGTTTCATTCTAAATAAGTATCTGACAAAACTCAAAAAACTCTTTAAAAGTAACAGTAATTTTATTATATTTTTTGGCAATTTAGTGATCCATCTACTTCCCACTTGACCTCATACCAATTTTTCACTGCAGATAAAGGGCAGTAACAAAGTTTTACGTGCCTGGCGGCTGATACTCTCTTACTTTCTTCCCAGCAGGGAGGGATATCTCAGACAGCAGCAGCACTGGCTTTGGTTTTGCACCAGCACACAGTGGGCACCAGGCCTGGCCAAATCCTGACTTACCCTGGTAGTAAAAACGTCCCTGAGGCAGAGCCATGAGTGAATGTCAGGATGGAGTAACTTAATTAATTAATCAATCTTTTTTGAGACAGAGTCTCGCTATGCAGTTCAGGCTGGCCTTGAGCTCACTTTTGTAGCCCAGATTGGTTATGAACTCACACTAATCTTCCTGCCCCAGCCTCCCAAGTGATGAGATTACAGGCGTGTACCACCACTCTTGGCTAGGATGGAGTAATTTAAAAAAAGGTTAACTTTCTTTTAAAAGGGTGTGATGGAGGGTGGTGGCTACTTGGGAGAGCTCTGGTAGGCTCTTATCCAGAAGCCCGGGCAATCCTGCTCTCCGAGGCTTCAAGGGTTCACTAAAGCACAGAGCAGATTGGATGTAAGAGAAATAGTGTGAGCCCGAAGGCTTGCGTGGGAGATGTCTGAGCCCTGTCTATTTACACTGCTTAGTTTATCTTTCTTAATGTTCTCTGTATTTATTTTATTTTATTTTTTATTTATTTTATTCTTTTTTAAATTATATTTATTTATTTATTTGTTTGTTTGCTTGTTGTGTTTGTTTGTTTCTTTATTTATTCATTTTGTGGCTGGCTCAGCCTGCCCTGGTGGTGGCGCTGGTGCAGCATGTGGTGCCGGGGATCAAACTGCAGTCCCCGCAGTCGCCTGAGCCCCCCTAAGCAGGCGCTTTAGACCACTGAACCATCTCGCCGGCCCCTCTGTATTTATTTTATATTCAAAAGCATTATTATATACTTTAAATCTTTTCCCTCCATTTCCTCACTGACATTAAATTACATAAAAGTCTCCAACATTCTTCTCAAGATGACATCTGACAGGGCTGGTGAGTTAGCTCAGTGGTCTAAAGCGCTATTTGGCAAGCTTAGGCAGGTGCAGGGGACCTCAGTTCAATCCCCGGGACCACATGCCTGGCCAGCTCCACCCTCAGGTTGGCTGAGCGGGCCATAAAAAAAAAAAAAAAAAAAAAAAGATGATGTCTGACAATGACTTCAACACATCCTGTTATTTACCATGAAACTTAGAAATACACAAAGACTACATCCTTTCACAGCAGAGTTTACTTTGGTGATTTTAAGCATCATGCCCAAAGAGGAAATGTGACTGGAACTGTGTAGTACAAGCCTTACCAACTCATTCAGCAGTAACTCGGTTCGTCAAAAGCTGTTTTCCTAAATATGAAAGCCTTGAAGGGCAAAGATGTTTTATCTGTCTTATTCTCTGCCATATTCCAGTACCTCAAATAGACTGTGACAGATACACAGTCAGTTCCCAATATCTTTTTTTGAGTGAATAAATGAACTTGGTGACTTCAACAGAATTCAACTGTCATTGGTCTAGACTACTCTCTTGCGCCAAACTTTTCATCCAGCAGTCCTGTCTTTTTTTTTATCTTGAGACAGGGTCTCACTATATAGTTTACTCCTTCTGCCTCAGCTGCCTGGGTGGGGAATGGCATGCACCACAGTACCCCTCTTAACATTCTCTTTTGCTATACCTGTATTTATTTATTTTCTTTCTTTCTTTCTTTCTTTCTTTCTTTCTTTCTTTCTTTCTTTTTCTTCTCTCTCTCTCTCTCTCTCTCTCTCTCTCTCTCTCTCTCTCTCTCTCTCTGTCTTTTGAGACAGGGTCTCGCTTTGCAGTTCAGGCTGGTCTTGAGCTCACTTTTGTAGCCCAAGCTGGTCTCAAACTCACACTGATCCTCCTGCTTCAGCTTCCCAAGTGCTGGGATTAATTACAGGAGTGCGCCACGACGTTTGGCTATACCTGTATTTTCTTTTCCTTTTTTTTTTTTTAATTTCCTTTTATTTAGTAAATCAATTACAAGCTTGCCAAACTTAAGAGATCATGTTTTTGTTTTCTTTATTATTATTACGGACTGCTCAGCCTGCCCTGGGGGTGGGGCTGGCGCAGCATGTGGTGCTGGGGATTAAACTGCCGTCCTTGCAGTTGCCTAAGCATATACCTGTATTTTCTATAGAAGATGCATCATTCAAAAACTTGCTACCAACTGTTAATGTTTTGTGAGACAGAACCAATTATATAAAGGGCTGCTTGAAAGTATATAGGCAGGCCCTGGGTCCAATCCTTATATGCACTATATATTTTTTCCTGTTTGCTGTTTCTGTAGATCTCTATGGCCTCCCTCGTGCATAAGAGGGATCACTGTATTTAAAAAAAAATTTTGGGTACTGGGAACCAAACTTAGGACCCTTAGCTTGCCAGGTGGTTGCTTGTGCCGCTGAGCTATCTTCCTGGCCTGGACCACTGTACTGTAGCTCTGGGCAATTATTCAATTTCTCTAGCTTCACTTAGATGTGCATCTTACCTTTTCTTGGAGTTGTTCTGTGGTCAGTGCATTTAAAATTCTTATTGGCATAGTGCTGCAACAAAACTTAAGGCTTAATTCTTGAGACAAAAGTATTATTCCTTAAAAATTACCTGGCTATTTTTGACCAGTACTTCAGCTGTGTCACTAGAGCTCACTGTCTTCGAGGAAAAAGCTTTCTCCTGTTTTGGACGGGCCTTAGAGGTATTCACTGAAAGCTCTTCTCTAATCTCTTTTTCTAATTCTTCTGTGTCCTACAGAGGAAAGCAGCTTATTAGATAATAAAAATGATTTGTTCTTTACTAACAAGAACCTGTTTTGCATAAACAAAACAGAATGGAACAAAACAAACACACTCGTTTTGCTTGCTGTCTGGAAGATGGCTCCTTGAAATAATTTCATTTCAGAAGCTTTTCAAATAACTCCTAGAACATGCATTCACCACCCCTGCTGTCTCCAACATTACACACACATCCCCAAATGAAACCTATTCAAACAAACAAAAAAGAGAGGGCCACAGAGATAGCTCAAGGGCATACACACCTGCCTGGCAGGTGCGAGGTCCTGAGTTCAATTCCTAGTGCCAAAAAATAAACATAACTTTCAACCAAGTGGACACAAACTGAGGTTATATTTGTAAGTGAAATGAGGAGCCAGCGAGATAGCTCAGCAGTCTAAAGCACCTGCTTAGGCAAGTGTACAGGGAACCATGGTTCAATCCCTGGCAGCACGTGCTGCACCAGCCCCACCTTCAGGGTGGGCTGAGCCGGCCAAAAAAAAAAGTGAAATAAATCAGACCTCCATGTGTAAATATCATCTTGCCTCACTAGTGTAAGGACCTGAGAGAATAAATAAAACCTGAAAGGTACAACAGACATAGCAAAACAGAAATTGAACATAAGGATTAAACAACAAAGACAAGGGAAAGGAGAAAGTATAGGAAAAAATGAAGGGGGAAATATCATGCAAGTGTATATATATATAGGATGACCAAAATGATTATACTATACTAATAATTTCCGTCAGTTGTTTTGAAAATATCAGTTAATTTTTAGAATTTTCACCTTAACTCTTTATGTTGATATCTACAATCTAAGCAACTACACTGAGGATAGCAATGTGTAATACAAAACTCATGGCTGGGGCTGGGAAGATAGCTCAGTGGAAGAAGTGCTTGCCTGGCAAGCACAAGATCTTGAGTTCCATCCCGAGTACTGGACAAAAAAAAGTTAAAACAAAACTCATGGTTGAAGCTGGGCGTGGTGGCACACGCCTGTAATCCCAGCACTTGGAAGGCTGAGGCAGGAGGATCGTGCAAATTCGAGACCAGCCTGGGCTACAAAAGGGAGCTCAAGGCTCGCCTGAACTGCGTAGTGAGATCCTATCTCCAAAACAAAACAAAACAAAACACCCCAAAAAACCTCATGGTTGAATACCTCTCATCTTGGTCTTCTAAATGTACACCATTACTAATATCTTATCAATTATTATTATACTTTAAGATAAATTTACAGGGCTGGCAAGATGGCTCAGCGGTCTAAAGCACCTGCTTAGGAAAGCTTAGGCAACCTCAGGGACCGCAGTTCGATCCCTGGCACCACATGCTGCGCCAGCCCCACCCCCAGCACAGGCTGAGCCAGCCATAATATAAATAAGTAAGTAAGTAAGTAAGTAAATAAATAAATAAATAAATGGAATAATTTTAAAAAAGGATAAATTTACAAAAAGTAAAAAAAAAAAAAAGAAAAAAAAAAAAAAAAAAAAAAA
>PVKN010015606.1:0-18395 GCA_004027915.1 Capromys pilorides | reverse complement strand
TAGACGGTTTCATGTTTGATACTGTTAGAGGTTTTATCTTTTGATGTATCTTTGCCACTAGTGTATCACAATGTAAGTTTTAATGATAATATTAGAAAACAAGCTTTTCAAAATTCCAAAAGTATAATTTGAAAGAGCTATTGAGCAACTAATTGGTTTAACTTTTTTTTTTAAATATCAGGTCCTACTTCAAATTATCTTTGCCTAAAGGATACATGGTATTCTGTAAGAAATATAAATTACTATAACTAATGTTAATACCTTTCTCTTTTTTTTAGAAAACTGGTGATTTATTTGCTATCAAAGTATTTAACAACATAAGCTTCCTCCGTCCAGTGGATGTTCAAATGAGAGAATTTGAAGTGTTAAAAAAACTAAATCACAAAAATATTGTCAAATTATTTGCTATTGAAGAGGAGGTAAGTAGTCAAGTTTTAGTTGATCTTGTCATCATGTTTATGGTAGCTGTGATTTAGGAGACAACCTAAAATTATTAAAAAATGATTTTAAAAACTGATGAAAAATAGGGCTCAGGCAACAAATTTTTTTGTCCTTAGGGTTTTCTTGAATAGATACAGCAGTAAAAATAAAGTACAAGAATGGAATAGTTTAAGAAATTAGATGCCTGGGTAGGTTCATATGCCCCTATAATCCCAGCACTTGGAAAGCTGAGAGGCAGGAGGATCACTGCAAGTTGAAGGCCAGCCTGGACTACATAGGGAACAAAAGTCTAGCCTGAACTACCTAGCAAGACCCTATCTCAAAAAAAAAAAAACAAATAAAAGATGGTATAATATTACTCTTGTAGTTACTTTCTCATTGCTGAGACAGAGGGAAGGTTTATTTGGCTCACAGTGTATAGAGGTTTCAGTCCATAGTTGACTGGCTCCAAGGCAGGGTGGCCTGGCAGAGCTTCACAGAGGAGAAACTCTTCATGGTAGGCATGGTGGGCAGAAGATAGCAAAGCTTCCAGAATTAGAGCAGTGCCAAACCAGTGGGCTGATTTAGTACGCACACACCCTTAATTCCCGCATCCACACTCTAGATTCTCTATGCCTGAAAGACCCCACCTCTGACCTCAGTGAAGCTCAGAAGTGGGGGTAAAAATTACTTAAGAGTTAATGAAATTAAATTGACATAAAAAGAACAAAAAGAAAGTCAAAGAAAGCAAAGTCCTTTGTAAAGAATAAAAATACTAGTAATTGAGAGATTAATTTCTAAAATCCAATTATAAAAGATACAGTTGATTTTAGAGAGAAACAGTAAAAGTAATAGGAAAATAATCTAGAAACAGTGTAAATAAAGGTCTGTTTCAGCTGCTTAATACATGGGTAATTAATAAAATACATTTTGAAAAGTTTAGTTATTTGCATTCCTAGTGATTTGATTTTTTAAATGATTTTTTAAAGAACCGATCAAATCTAAATTATGGTTTTATGAATAAAGATGTTAATTGGTATCTTATTTATAAAACAGACTGGCTGAGAAGTTGACTAAATTAATTCAAGTACAGTGGTGTGCACTAGCCAAACTCAAGGTTAAGACTGTAGCCTCCCAGATTGCCAGGTCTACCCAAGACTTCTGACACCAATTGCAGGAGTTTTTGGCAAACAGTGCAGAGAGCACAGCCCCTACAGACTGCCCTCACTTTAGACACCAACCTCAAATTGAAAAGTCTCAGAGCTGCTCTCATTTCAGACTAACTGGCTATAATGGGAGTTCCCATGACCTGCTCAGAACATGAAAAGTTTCTAGGCATGAAGTTTTCTTGCCCTGAGACACATTAGTCTCCCAGCATTGATGTGAAACTATGCATGCAGAATTTGCCAACTACCTTGCCCTTGTGATGCAGACTTCTAGGTGTCCATGACATAATGCTACATGGCTGACCTTTAATCCCCAGATCTCTGTAGGTTTGGACTTATTGCTGCAGTGTCCATTTCTTTTGGAGCTCAGAACTAATATAGTGTGTCTTTTTTTTTTTTTAATACTCATAGTTTTAATGGTTGATAGCTTCTGGTTGGCTCCGAATGGGACAGTTAAACAATATTAAAGACCCCCAACTGCATTCACACCCCATCAGCGGCATTGGCTTCTGCTCACAGTTCACTGCTTAGTTAAGACTTCCAGGGGCCGGGGAGATAGCTCAGTAGAATAAGTGCTTGCCTGGCAAGCGCAGGGTACTGAATTCAATCCCTGGTACTGCAAAAAAAAGACTTCCATAGCCTCAGACCCCCTCCACGGTTATGGAAATCACATTTTTTTTGGTAATAAGCTGAAAAAAAAAACCTTGGTACATGCACAATCTGTGTTCTTTTTAAAAACTAACAAATATTAAACCAAACACCTTCCCAGGTTCTGCTGCCTCACAGAGCAAAAAGTGTTACTGTGGTAATCCAGATCATTTGTGTCCTATTGTGTGCTGGGGCTGTTTCTGTTCCTCTCCTGTTCACTGGAGTCATACAGAAGAGTTCATAAATCTTCTTTACACAGTACACCGAGGCCGCCAGTACTATCGTGTTTTGCAGTCTTTTCCTTGCAGGTCATCCTTCCAGACCACCACCACCTGGGTAGGGGAGGTGAGTGTGTGCAGAGGCAGTCGATACAGTTTGTAGGCATCATGCTCCATTTGGTACTTGCAGCAAGGGTCAGACTGCCAGGAGATCCCGTAGAGGGTGCAGCAGGCCAACGTGAACACAGCAGCAGGCAGGGAGATGTAGTGGGAATAATCTAAGGGAAGTGCCAGTGGGGTGAAGAGGCAGGCGGTGCCAGCCAGAGGCAGGCAGTTTGCCCACAGTGATCCAGCGCACTGTCTCATCACCGATTCGGGTGGGCTCAATGACAGTGTGCTTGCACTGGGCTTCCAAGGCCTGTTCCAGCTCATACCAAACTGGTCCTGGGCATTCTCGCCATCGTAGATTTCGCCCACGATGTAGCAGACTATGGCTGACAAGGTGACCATTCCAGTAAACATGGAGAACTCAGAGGCCCTGAGAGAGCAGCACCAAGCAGCTCATGTAAGACAGGCGGGGCTGTCTGTGAGCTGGTACCAGCTGGCACGCAGGTAGCAGGACACCCAGATACCTGCTCTGTACTTCCCTAGATGTGCAAGCACGCCTCAAAGATGCCGGCAGGACAAGTGGCAATCTGTATCACGTGCTCGCTGCCAGTACGATGGATTCTGGACAAGAATTCGGGTTACAGCTCAGAGTCTGGCGTTCTTCATTACAAATGCTGTTGAGTCCCTCTGTTGGGTGCTGCCACTGCTGCTGCCCGGTCCCAGACGCCTCTTTCCCCACGCAGCCATGTTGAAGACACTCCAATATGGTGTGTCTTAAAGCCTCCACCATGAATCACATTGTTAGACTCTAACTTTTCCTGTTGCTGAGACAAAATACGTGACACCCGAAGTTAAAGGAGAAAAGGTTTATTTGGCTCCCACTTTGTAGAGGTTTAGTCCATAATTGGCTAGAGGGTGGCATGGCAGATAATCATTTATGTCAGGCAGAAGATAGCAAAACAAGAAGGGATGACTACAGCCCTTTCTACCACAGCCCTTTCTACCCCTTATGCTTTATCCGGGTTTCTTAGGGTGGGTAGCGCTCAAACCCTTAAGTGTAGTGCTCTTGAGCCTAGCACGCATCGTGAATCAGTCCCGTTGTTACATACTGTAGAGCCAGCCACCTCTGAAAAAGCCCCACCTGTTACTACATGAGGCTTTAGGGGACGTCTGGACAGACACAAGCCATGACAACCTCCATTGGCCAGAGCTCCCAGACAGTAAAAATACTTCTGAATAGGACATTTTAGGGACCAGGAAGTACTTCAGGGTAGCTGGGGCCAAAAGCTACTCTTCTTTTGTAGCGTTAATTCTTCATTACCAATAGGTAAGCCGTAACAAAAAGAGATATTTACCATTATTTTATTTATTTATTCTTTATTTTTATTTTTTTGTAGAACCAGGGATCAAACTCAGGACTTTGCACTTGCCAGGCAGGCACTTCTGAGCTATCTCCCTGGCCCCCCCCCCCCATAATTTTAATCACCTAGGAACATATATACAATTCTGTAAGAAAATAAGGGCTAAAGATATTATATACAATATGTTGTTATATTTAGTATAGTATACAAATAGCATTATGTATCTGTTACTGATTTGGTCCATATAAAAAAGTTGAAAGAAAATCAACCAAAATATTAATATAATTCTTGGTTGGTAGACTTATGTATATTCCCCAAATTTTTAATAGTATATGTATAATCATTTTAAAACAGCAGTTTTTAAAATAAAAGAAAAGATAAAGAGAGAGGGGCTGGGGAGATAGCACTGTGGCACAAGTGCCTGTTGGGCAAATATAAGGTTATGAGTTCAAACCCCAGTCCCGTAAAATAAATAAAATAAAATAAAACAGTAGTTTTTTATTTTATAATTTTAAAATAAAATTACTAAGGAAGTTCAAATAATTTATAAAAGTGTTTTGGGGATGTGTATTTAGTCCTATAAAAAAGGACTAAATAATGGATTTTAAGACCAAAATTTTTAAGTTTCTAAAATTGGCATGGGGCTGGGGAGATAGGTCGGTGGCATAAGCTCCAAGGTCCTGAGTTCAATCCCCAATACTACCTGCTGTGCCAGCCCTGGAACCCCAGGCATAGTGGCGCATACCTGTAATCCCAACACTGAGGAGGCTGAGACAGGAGGATCACTGTGAGCCCAAGCTGCATAGCAAGACCCTATATCATCAAAACCTAAAACAGGCGTGGTTCTTAGGATCATTGTGCATTATGTAATTTGATGATATTTTCTTTTCTGTATAATACAGTTAGGTTTTTGTTTTGTTTTGTTTTGTTTTTTCTTTAATTTTTTGTATTTTAGGGAAGGGTCTACAGGGTGTTCCAGGTCTCACTACTAGTTCAGACTTGTAGTGATCCGCCTGTTTACAGCCTCCCAAGGGCTGGTATTATAGGCGCACACCACCATGCTCAGTCTGCTCTTATAGCATTGGTGATGAACCTTAAAACCAATAGTACATTAAAATCAGAGTTTAAAACAAATTGACAGAGATAAAGATGAGCAAGATCGAACCTTGCTGCAAGAGGAAGTACTCAGCTATTCTTTGCCCATTTGTTTTTAAGGCTGTGACTCCATTCCTTGAAATAAAAATTCATGTGAGGAGAGGGATTTCAAGTGCATAAAAGGTTTGTTACAAGAGCTGTTATGCACAAAAAATTAAAAATTCTGAAAGAACCGTTGGAACACTGTAACTATTATTTTGTGATTGAGATATATCCAGTGTTCATTGGTTTGTCTTCCAGAAGAAGTCCATCTTTCTTTCTTACATGCAGAAATTTCAAAGATGTTAATTCTTACGCATGTGAACAGATACTTTAGTGAATCCCAGGTGAACCAGTTCAAAGTGTCTTCATCATTGTAGCAAACCCAAATTAAAATGGAATCAGCTAAGTACTGCCATGTAATCCAAGCTTATTGTTTATATTGATTCCCAATCAGTGACTTTTTTTTCAGACGACAACAAGACATAAAGTACTCATTATGGAATTTTGTCCATGCGGGAGTTTATACACAGTTTTAGAAGAACCATCTAATGCCTATGGACTGCCGGAATCAGAATTTTTAATTGTTTTACGTGATGTGGGTATGTTTATTTATGGTTTTATATATGTATAATTTAATGACATTCAATAAAAACAAATTTCTTCTACTAAAAATAAAAGACCTTTATCCAGGGCTGTCTTAGATATGACACCAAAAGTTCAAGTGCCAAGAAAAAAAGACATAAATTGAACTTCAATAGTAGGAACTGTTTCAAAAGACAAGAAGTAAGTGAAAAGACAACCTAGAGAATGGGAGAGAATGCTTGCAAATTACACATAGGAATTTTTCTCTAGCCTGGGCATGGAGGCGTGTACTTGTAATCCGAGCATTTGGGAGGAAGGCTGAAGCTGGAGGATCTCCATGAGTTTGAGGCCAGCCTGGGCTGCATAAGCAAGACGTCGTCTCAAAAAAACAGAAGAATTTTTATCTAATAATTTAAACAAGAAATTTTAATGCAAACAAAAAGACAACCCCAGTTTAAGTATGGGCAAAGGATTTGAATAGATATCTCTCCAGGAAAGACCTATAAATGGCTGACAAATACATTGGATGATCCACAATATCAGAAATTATTAGAGAAATTCAAATCCATAATGATATACCTCTTCTGACATCTTAGAATGGGCTAAAATCAAAGAAACATAAAAATTAGCTAGCATGTAGAAAAATTCAAGCCTTTTTACATAGTACTGTCATAAAATGTTTTATTCCTCTTGGGTTCTCCTTTTCTTTTTGAGATAGGGTTTCACTATGTGGTTTCAGGCTGGCCTGGAACTCACAGTGATCCATCCTCCTGCCTCAGCCTCCCTCCCCAATGTTGGGATTACAGGTGTGCACCACCATACCCAGTCACTTTAGCCACTTTGGAATGTAATCTGGAAGTTCCCCAAAAGGTTAGTTATCAAACTGCCTATGATCTCACCATGCTAATACTAGGTAGATAGCCAAAAGAATTAAAAACATCCATACAAGCTGAACATGGTGACAATCCTAACACTCAGAAGCTGAGACAGGTGTGTCTGTGAAAGTTCAAGCCAACCTGGACTATATAATGAGTTCCAAACCAACATAAAACTGTCTCAGATAGACATATCCATACAGAAACTTGGATATTAGCATGCAGAGTGGCCTTAATTGTTTTAGCCAAAAAAAAAAAATGGAATCAGCCCAAATGTCCATTAGCTGATAAAGAGAACTGTAATATTATTCATTATTATTCATTTTTAAGAGGCAAAAAGTGATGCATGCTAAAATATAATGCTTGATAGATGAAGGCAGACACAAAAGGCCACAGTATTACATGATTAATTAATAGAAAATGTTCAGAATAAACAAATCCTGTAGAGTCAAATTCCACAGCAGATTAATGATTGTTGGGGTTGCATGGGGAAATGGCTGCTAATGGATATAGAATTTCTTTTGGCTTATTATCATGGGGTCTGATACAAACATTCTGAAATTAGTGGTGATAGTTGTTTAAATCTGTGACTGTAGTATAAGTCACTGAATTGCATACTCTTTAAAAGATTAATAAGTGTTATACCTCAAAAACTTACTTTAAAAAGATGGCAAGAAAGTTAACTATCTTCTTGGAAAGAAATGTATTCTAGGAATGGGAAAAGGCCCATGACCAAGGAGTACAAGCTTAATGGGAATTCTTGGCACTGAAAGCAGAGTGGAGACCATTTGGGTGAGGACGAAATGAAGAAAGAAACATAGTAGTGTGGGATAGACTGGTTTCGTTTTGATTTTTTGACACAGGATCTCACTCTGTGGTTCAACTTGGCCTTGACCTTTGTATGTGCCCTAGGCTGGTCTCAGACTGGTGATCCGTGTGCCTCAGCCTCCTAAATTTTGGAATTACGGATGTGTGCCACCTTGCCCAGCTAGCCTGTTTAATCGGATAGGTATTGTAGGTAGTTGATGCCTTCCTGAGTATATATAGGGAATCCCTAAGTATTAATGATTATATAGAGATACCCTTAAACAGTTTTTCATGAGTTGAGTAGGGGCATTCATATATCTACTATCAAACAACTGTTTCACATTATCAGTCAGTGGCATCAGCTAAAGCAGCTTCACTTCAACAATGTTGTCACCTTTGCCCTTAAAAAGAAAAAGAAAATAGACTTTGTGTAATAGTACTAAGCATATTAGAAATACATTTTTCTGGAAAAAGTCTGTCACCTTGCCCTCTTTCTGTTTGGTTCTTACCATTTTATTTATTGAATTTCACTTTATGTGACATTTTTTTCTCAAGGTAAAGCAATTTCTAAAACTGATGAAATTATCTTTCTGGGAATCTTTTATTAATTTTTTCACATATATACATACACACACACATACATATATATATATATACATATATATATGTATATATACGTATATATATACACATATATATATATGTGTATATATATATACGTATATATATATGTGTGTATATATATATACGTATATATATATATATATGTATGTATGTGTGTGTGTGTGTGTGTGTATGTATATATGTTTATTCAGGAATTCAAATACTTAACACCGGGGCTGGGGAGATAGCTCTGTGACACAAGTGCCTGCTTGGCAAGCACAAGGTTGTGAGTTCAAATCCCAGTCCCGCAAAAAAAAAAAAAAAAAAATACAAATACTTAATACCATCTTGTTATGCTTTTCTGGTGGTATTTAAGGGCTTGGCCAGGCACAACAGCACATGACTATAATTGCAGTACCTCTGGGAGGCTGAGGTGGGAAGATCACAAGTTCTAAATCAGCCCACACAATTTAGTAACTTAGCAAGACCCTGTCTCTAAATTTAAAAAGGGGTAGGGTTTGTAGCTCAGCACAAAGAACCTAGATTCAAGCCCCAGTACCATAGAGGGGCTTAGCTGGTACTGGGTGAAATGACATTGGACCAATTCATGACCCAGTTACAAAAATGCTTAAGTTTGAGTGAATATAAATGTGTTAGATCAGTGAATTTGGGACATGTATGTACACATCGATTCCTACAGTATGATTTCATTTTATGTTTCTTGCTGAAGTGGGAGGAATGAATCACCTCCGAGAGAATGGCATAGTGCACCGCGATATCAAGCCAGGAAACATCATGCGTGTCATCGGGGAGGATGGACAGTCTGTATACAAGCTTACAGATTTTGGTGCAGCCAGAGAATTAGAAGATGATGAACAGTTTGTTTCTCTTTATGGCACAGAAGAATATTTGGTAAGTCATCTGTCATAATTTCAGTTCTAAAAGCTAGATATATTGCAAATATAATCAGGTAATTAATTGGTCAACCAATTTACTATTAAAGGTTACAATTTTTATGACAAAAATAGAAGTTTCTATTCTAATGAATGTGTTGTATGAGAAGGAAATTAGGTGTTTTTTCTATGAAGGCTGTTATTTTCTATTAAAGCCCTTGGAAGTTTTATAGCACCTTTAAATCTTTTAATTTCACTAATGACAGAATGATATTAAAAGACAAACCTATCTGTACATTCAAGAAGTATCTAGCCAGTAAAGACTTCATTTTTGGATTAAAGCAATTAATGTATTATGAACTTTTTATAATACAGTTCCCTATAGAGAAAAACTCATATTTCTGAAACAGAAGTTTCTATTCAGTAGGGAGGAGGGCTCATTATTGACAGAGCAAAAGGACTGTTGTTAGAAACACACAAAAGATGAAATGCCCCTGTAAATGTCTAAGATAAAAATGCTAAAAATCTAAAACTTTGTATATGTACATTGGTGAAAAGCTAGTAAAATTTAAAACACTAAAATTGTGTGTGTGTGTGTGTGTGTGTGTGTGTGTTTTTGCGGGACTGGGTTTGAACTCATGACCTTGCACTTGCCAGGCAGGCACTTGTGCCACGGAGCTATCTCCCCAGCCCCTAAAAAATATGTTTTAAGATACTTTCAGCATGTAATTAAGAAGTTTGTAATATGTCTGTTATCCTCACTCAGTCCTAAATCTTAGATTTTTTTACTTTTTTCCATTGTACTCTTATGTTGTGATGTTGTACAATGAAAGATGAAGTCTTGTTGCTATCCCAGTACAGTTTAATGAAGATTATCCTAAGTCTGGCTTGAATTTAGGCATTTTAAATCATTGCTCAGATAGTCCAAATTAAACTGTGGATATGTTTGGTGAATTTTTAGATGTAAGTGCTTAAAAACAAGTCGAGTGCTATAATGCCTACCTATAATCATAGCTACTCAGGAAGCTGAGGTACGAAGATTGCAAATTCAGGGTCTGGGCAACTTAGACACTCTCTTGGGGTGGGGTAGGGGGACTACAAATGTATTTCACTCATTCCACAAATATTCATGAAATGCTTACTGTATACCAAATACTCTTCAAGCCACTGGGTTTTCTCTAGTGAACCAGGCATACGTTCCTGCTCTTGGGAGCCCACATTCTACAATAGAAAACAGAAAATTACACGTAAATAATCTAAATTCAAATCATTAAAGTTCTATGGAGACAGTAAATCAAAGTAATAAGCTAAAGAGTGACTAGAGGAGATGGTGGCCAGGGAAAGTCTCCGTTCAGATCTAGTTGAACTGACACTGAAAGGATTAAAAGAAAACCAGGCATGGATTTGGGAGTGTTATGAGTGAGCAGAGGAAACAGCCACTGTAAAGGCTAGGATAAGAATGACTTTAGATATTCAGTAGGCAGAAAATATGACAATTTGGCTGGAATTTAATGAATAAGGGGAAAGCGTGAGGAGGTAGAAATGAAACAGTGATCAGGGACTTGCCAGCTGGTGTAAGCTTGTAGCTTCTACCCTATCAGATTGCTGCTTACCACACAGCTCTCTGTACTCCATGTTCCATGTTCCCAGGGGAAGGACAACAAGAGGATAAAGAAATAAAGATAAGAGAGGAAAGCTGAGGTCAGGTGGAGCCCTCTCTCTCCTGATGTGAGAAAAGGAACTATTCAGCCACCACCACAGAGGCAGTTTTTTATACGTTTGACAAAGTTAGAATAACAGGACGTAGGGTTGCCTGGCAACTGATGGCTGGGCCTGGACTCAGGCAAAGTGTTTCTCTGGACTGAAATGGCATGATTGCCTCAGGCACTTCCTTCTCTGAGGGCCTTGCCTTCCCTTGCCCTGCCCTGCCCTATGCCCACACATATGATCAGTCAGCTTTAGCCACTCCTTACATCAAATGAACAGTTACTTTTTATGACAAATCTTTGACATCTTCCCTTACCTTGGAGAAACTTACATTTCATTTGAATGAAACTAGTAGATAATATAATCAACCTGCATACCTGAGTAAATAGCATGATACCTCATTTGTAAAGCAAAATATTTTATAATAAAATATTAAGTATTTAATATTTAAAAGTTTAGGAACAACTTGTAGTGAATAAATGAAGTAATCATTTCCTATAATGTCACCTCAAGTACAAGTGTATTGATATATTAGTGACTCATATATCACAAGTTAAGACATTATCATTGGCATGATTTTCCAAAGTAGTGAGCAATTCTTGGTAAATGTCTATTAAATCAGGCTATTTTAAATACAGCTACATGGGGCCGGCGAGATGGTTCAGTGGTCTAAAGCGCCTGCTTAGGAGGGCTCAGGCAACTGCGGGGACTGCAGTTCGATCCCTGGCACCACATGCTGCGCCAGCGCCACCACCAGGGCAGGCTGAGCCAACCACAAAATGAATAAATAAAGAAACAAACAAACACAACAAGCAAACAAATAAATAAATAAATAAAATTTTAAAATAAAAAAAAATAAATACAGCTACATTCTTCAAAAATACTTTGTTATACGTAAAATAGGATTTAGAAATGAATTTCTAACCTGCACAAATACCTGGCTGGGTATTGGAAGGTAATTCAAAACATGGAAGGATTTTTTCTCAAATGTGTCATATACTGCAAGATGCTTCTCTCACCTAAAGCCAGTATCTTTTTCCAATTATTGTGGCCACCATAACAACCTTCAAAAGGTTATTTCCTTAATACTAATCATTGATATTTATATAATCTCCATTTAGAATCACAACTTAGCTTTTGCCTCTAACAGATTTTTAAATAGAGAAAACAGAATATTAAATAAACTAACTTGTCCATGCTGTATATTTTATGGGGAAACTTTCCTTAGTCTGTTGCCATGTTTTGTTTTGTTTTGTTGAGACAGAGTCCTCCCATGTAGTGCAAGCTGGCCTTGAACTCTGTAGCCCTGGCTGACCTTTAACTCACAATGATCCTTCAAAGACCTCAGCCTCCTGAGTGTACCCCCATGCCCATCTCTGTTTCCATTCCAAAGTTGACTTAGCTCTGTTTTTATTTTAAAACCAGAAGTTTTAAAATGAGGTAAATAATGGCCAGAAGCTTGACATCTAGAAATATTCTATATTTAGCTGGAGCTTTCCTTTTTCTTAATTTCCCAGAAATTACTCAGCCAGTTGTCCTCTCTTTTGTGTATTAGTTTTTTGGGTTTTTTTTGTTTTTTTTTTAACCTAACCTTTTCCTGCTACTTTTGATAATACACATATTGTCTCAGTAATGTAATCCTGAACACTTCGGTGTGCCTTTATCCTGATGTTCCTATTATGGATGCAGTAGTGTAGGTCCAGTAATGTCAACTCTACATGTGCACAAGTGACACATTCAGGAGTGAGCCAGTGGGCACAGTCATGCCAAGTTAGCACCTTTCTAACACCTTGGTAGAGGTGAGGAGATGCCTTTTGTTTCTTTGTATCTACTCGATGCCCTTTATTTCTTTGTATCTACTCAGCCCAGAGTGGAAGCATCATGTTGCAGAGGATACCAGACATGTCCTGTGTTGATAGCACTTCCCTGAGTAATAATCACTTTATATGCTGTCCCACAGAACAAACAGAATCACTTACACTCCCATGTATTTGTTAGCATGAGGGGCTGGGAACATAGCTCTGTGGCACAAGTGCCTGCCTGGCAAGTACAAGGTCGTGAGTTCAAACCTCTGTCCTGCAAAAAAGAAAGAAAAGAAACATGCAGTGTTAGGCATGTATTTGGAAACTCACGTTAGATAAATCCTACAGTATCAAAAGGAATTGTTTGGGCTTGGCATCTTTTGGGAGGTGATTCTTCTTTGGCCCATAGTATATTCTTAAAGCTTTATCTGCCAAGAAGCTTCAAGTTGCCAATGCATAACTTCCACAAAGGCACATGGCAGGAGGCATGTTCTATGTGGCCACTGGTTTTCTCTACAAAGCTAAACGCATCAGAATCTTTACTAGCTCCTGAACCATTTCTTAGAAAAGCCAGGTATTGTCAGCAACTCTGAAGTAATGTCTTCTGCAACAGTGTGTTTAACATCAAACCAGCTTCTTAAAAAAAACAGAAGAAAGCTGCTTATGTGGGTCACTTGATGCCCAGTTAACTAATTCTCCACACTGATTCTACAGAATCAGTTGTTTCAGGTCCCATAGGACTTGCTCTGGTGAATTGCATATGAGAGATGAGATGAAAAAATCGAAGATGTCTGATAGTTTTGGGTATGAGCAGCTGGGAAGAAGAATAAAGATAAGAGGGAAAGAGATTTCAGTGAGAAAACCATACATCTCTTTTGCACATGTTAAGTTTGAACTGCCTTTTAAACATTGAAAGAAAGCAGTAGGACTTGTGAAACTGGAACTCAAGACGAGATAAATTCGGAAGTTAAAGCATAAAAGATATGTAATGCAGTAGGCCCAAATGGAGGATGGGAAGAAGTAAGGTAATTATAAGAGCGAATAGTATTTTGAGAAGTTTTGCTGTGGTGAGAAGCAGAGAACTGGTTGATTACTCAGAGTTATGGGGTCAGTTTAAGTTTTTGTTTTGTTTTGTCGTATTTGAAAATGGAGCTATCCACACATCTATAATTATAGCACTTAACAGACTAAAGCAGGAGAATGAATTTGAAGCCAGCCTGGAATACATAGTGAGTTTAAAGTCAGCCGATGCTAGAAAGTGAGGCCCTGTCTCAGAAAACAAAACAAAAGCTAGAGCTATTGAAGCTTGCTCATTAGTGGAGATAAATGATCCAGAGTGAAATAGAGGAATCATTACAGAAATTGATTGTAGAATTGGGAAGTGATATTATGGGTTCACAACACAAAAGGAAACGGTCGGCCTTTGATTGTCTTGTTGTAACTGGAAAGTAGACCTGGCAAATGGACACAGGTTCAGGTAGGTTGGTAAAGGAGACTTAGTCTGATTGCTTCCATCTCGTCTCTGAAGAATGAAGTGAGGTCATCAAAATTCAAGGTCAAAGAAGATGATAGTAGAGGTGTAAATTAAGAAGGGAAGGCTGAGAAATAGTCTTTTGAAAATGGGAAAATGAAAGTACTAGGGGGCCAGGGATGGAGCTGAGTGGCACAGTACCTGCCCTGCAAGCATGAATTTGATTCCCAGTACCAAAAAAAGTACTAGGGAAACATGATAAAATTTCTAGGCTTTGAGTATCCATTTTTGTAATGTATTACAGTAGTTTACAGGTTTATATTCTTCCATATCTTTTGGTCTGTTTCTTAGCATCCTGATATGTATGAGAGAGCAGTACTAAGAAAAGATCATCAAAAGAAATATGGAGCGACAGTTGATCTGTGGAGCATTGGGGTAACATTTTATCATGCAGCTACTGGCTCACTGCCATTTAGACCATTTGAAGGGCCACGTCGGAATAAAGAAGTGATGTAAGTGGTTACTGTATCTAACATTAGAAACAAAATTTTATTTCCCCATATGTTAGAGCTGGACGTTGAAAAAATTGGCTTAGCAGTCATTTCTAGTATTTTAAGCTATCTAGTTTTTAATAAAAGTAAAGCCTTACTATTAAAATGTGTAGGCATGGTTTTTTCATATCATGTTTAAATACCTTCTATACAAAGTGTAAATGGTGTCTTTATCTTTGGTCCATCCCGGGAAGTCTACTCTTGTGAATTTTATTTCAGCATACTGTCTCACTTTTTGTACTGCTCAGCATTCAACTAAAAAAAGTTCTGTCATGTACTAGAACCATTACCAAATCTCAAAGAACTATAATTTTTATCTTGCACTGATCTTGTTTCCTTTACTATTTTAAAAATAACATTGTGGCATTAGTAATTTTTTCAAGTGGTACAGGTTCAGACAAGGCATTTTACCAGATTAGTATACATTCGTGCATTTTCGTTCTATTAGGAAATAACTAGTGTGCAGAATTGCTTATGTAAACCAAATAACAAGAAAGATGAAATTTATTACAAAATTTATCTACTGACCATATTTTTATTTTAGATGAAATGAGGCAGTGCCTTTGCTTCATGAAAATGGCTAACTCACATAAACATAAAGCTGTAAGGTTGTGAATATTTAGTACCTGGTTTGGAACCTGATAGCCCAATCTGCCCAATTATTGCTATAAAGCTTCACAGATGTTTCAGACTTAAATATTTAACTCTGCCTTTCATAAACCTACATGACTTAAAGTAATAATCACAACTATAGAATTATATTCTTTCATGTAGCCTCATGTCAAAGAGTTGTGGAAGAAGCATTTTTCCCCCTTTTGTTGATTTGAGGAAGTAAAATTTAGGTGATATAATGATTTTTGCTAATGTGTATTCAAATATTTTCCAGTAAAGACAGTGCATATGTGCATGGAAAAGATAACATTAACTGAAATAATGAATTGGTCTGGCATTAACCTGATTCTGCTTTACAGGAGTGCCCTTTGTATAAAATCTTTTCATAAACAAAGAATAAGAATCATTTTGTGTTTTTCACATGAAACGTAGATTGTGCTTCATAATAAATCATGCTTATTTTCATAGGTATGTTCTAAAGTAGTATGAGCATTTCTTGATGCCCTAAAGCTGGATTAAATAAAACTATAATGCTCCTTAAAAGAGAAGCAACTCATCAGCAATTAGAAGTACCTGATGATTTTGCCTAACTCTCATGTGGGTTTTTGTTTTTTTGAGACAGGGTCTCACTATGTCGTTCAGGCTAGCCTTGACTCACTTTTGTAGCTCAGGCTGGTCTTGAACTCACACCAATCCTCCTGCCTTAGTCTCCCAAGTGCTGGGATTACAGGAGTGTGCCACCATGCCCGGCTCAGCCACTTTTTTGTTTTGTTGTTTTGTTTTGTTTTATTTGTCTTTTTGAGACAGGATTTCACTATGCAGTTCAAGCTGGTCTTAAACTCACTTCTAGCCCAGATTGGCTTCAAACTTGTGATCCTCTTGCCTCAACCTCCCAAGTACTGGGATTACAGGCATGTGTCACAGCATCCAAGTAGAGAAGTTATTTCTTTATTTTCACAGAAACTTGATTTTTTATTTATTCAATACCAGTGAATGTTTAGAGGTATTTAGTCATGGCTGAGGCACTTTATCAACGAATGACACATTCACATTATGGCAGTGTTCCCTTGGCATCTCATTTGTATCTTATAAATGTTGATATGTGGATCTTATCAATTAAAATATTTTAAGTGTTCTATCATTCTGCTCACATTGTATTAGTCTCATGTATCTCTGTTTCTCTGTGGTTAGATCATTCTCATGTGAATATATTTTTCACATTAACCTTTGAAAAACGTAGCTTAAGGCAGAAATAGTGCCTCTGCTGCAGAAACAGCAAGTGACCTTAATGAGTTGCACTGGTTGGTTTATTAAGAAAATACATAGATGCCCTCAGATCATGTTTGATTAAGCATTAGACAACAAAAAGAAGTCCAGTAGAAATAGTATCTCTATACTTATGTAAAATTCTGCAGTATTTTACATTTTCAAGAGGCTAAAGGTATTCTTAAAAGCATGATACTGATGTTTCTCTCCAACTTTTATTTAGGAATATTCTGATATCTAAAGGGCATCCTTCATTTTCTTATACAACATTGCACTATTCGCCTCCCCTTGTAGCTCTACTCTTAGTTTATTTTTATTTTTTCTCACTTCATCAAAAATTACATTAAGGCTGGGCGTGGTGGCACATGCCTGTGATCCCAGCACTTGGGAGGCTGAGGCCAGAGGATCAGTGTGAGTTCGAGACCAGCCTGGGCTACAAAAGTGAGCTCAAGGTCAGTCTGAACTGCATAGCGAGATCCTGTCTCAAAAAGACCAAAAAAAAAGTCACATTAAGGGTCTGCCAAATAGCTCAGCGAGACTGAAGTGCCTGATTAGGCAGAGTGCAGTGGCTGGGGTTTGATTCCCAACATGCCATGTGCCACCCCTGCCCCCAGAGCATGCTGAGCCAGAGATTGAGACTGGTTATGGTGGTGTGCACCTGTAATCCCAGCACTTGGGAGGCTGAAAATAGGAGGATCACTATTGAATCTGATCTGTGTAGCGAGACCCAGTACTAAATACATTTTTTAAAAATCATATTAAATTTACCTTATAATATATATATATATATATATATATATATATATATATATATATGTATATATATATATTCCTATGTGTGGTGCTATGCTGTATGTAGTTTTATCATTTGTTTTAAAAATGCCACTATTATACAGTAATTATATAACTCAATTCACTATGCCTTTGGCTCATATAGAGTAAGAATTAGATGTTGTTTTCATAGTCTAAAGTATCCCGTGACGTAATATTTTTGTGTTTCCTCCATTTTTCAGATGGAAAAATTAGTATTTTTATTGTGACAATTAAAATGCTATTAATGGCACTCTGAAATCTCAAAAATAAATTATAGCATATGTACAATAATTGTACAACCACGTTCTACTTCAATGAGTTAGATGCAAAGTATTTTGATTGCTTTATGGATCCTGTGACCATCAGTATCAGACTTTCATCTAATAGATAATTGTAGATGCAGTTGAGGAAATAGTTTTGCAGAGCCCAATAGCAAGCTATGCATAATGAACTGCTTATTTTATTCTGCTTTTATTCTTCTGAAGGTATAAAATAATTACGGGAAAGCCTTCTGGTGCAATATCTGGAGTACAAAAGGCAGAAAATGGGCCAATTGATTGGAGTGGAGACATGCCTGTTTCTTGTAGTCTTTCTCGGTAGGTGTAGTGTACTTAAGTCTCATCTTTTGCACTTTGGTATTATCTAAAATTACAGATGCTCAGATATTTGAAGAATGTATTTTGGTTTTATTTTGATTATATTATTAAAGCACATGATTTTTGCTTTTGGTACTATAAAGAATTTATTCTGAGCTATATATAATTTTACCAGAACATAATTATATATTTCTGAGATAATTAACCACTACTTTTAGAATTTTTTTCAGTGTGGGAATTCTACCCTGGACATTTTTGTCTTGCTTTGTTTTGTATTATTTTGTTTTATTTCTGTAGTACTGAGGTCTGAACTAGGCCCTCCGCACTGATACATCCCCAGCTCCTTTATTTCTTTATCTTGAGGCATGTTAACTTCCATGCTGATAGACCAGAATGTGGTGTCACTTGTGAGTTAGTTCCTCAGTTGGAGCTGTAAAAAATAAGCAATAAAGAAAGTTAGTGTCTTCATTTTTAAAAAAGAAAAATTCTGATTATTTAAAGGATGAGAAGTAATCACTTTCTGGAGATTTTATATGGGTCTTGAAATTTTTAACAGGTAGAACTAAAAAAACTGTTACCAAATAAGAATTCTATTAATTCTCTTATAGTCAGATGCAGTGACACATTAGCCCAAATACTTGGAGGTTGAGACTAAAAGATAAGAAATTCCAGCCCAGCCTCAGCAACTTAGTTAGACCTTGTCTCTAAATAAAAAAGCTTTGGAGATGAAGCTTGATGCTCCCTTAGTTCACCTCTAGT
>PVKN010015605.1:0-18386 GCA_004027915.1 Capromys pilorides | reverse complement strand
AGAAAACCCAGCACATTTCGAACATTGTGGACAACTGATGGTGCATTACCGATTGTCGAAGTCGCGCGCTCAGATTTACTGATGCAAGTACACTGAGATATTGCTTTACTCTTGACTGTTTCCTTGTAGATTATGTATGCATTTAAAACCAGGCTACCTTTTTCCAATATTTAACTGATCTTCGTTCATTGAGATAGGTATACAGCATTTTATCTGATTCATCGATGAAAAATAAACAAAGCGCTATCGCGCTGCTTGGTATTTCACGACATAAAATAAAACAAGCGCTATCACGCCGTTTGGGTCTTTTCATACTCATTTAGAGAAAGCGCGGTTGCGCTGTTTGGGATTCTTCGACAGTGTTTTTTCAATACCCCCTGGGACTCAAACGGTTAATGTCCTTCATAGTGAGGATATTAGTACCTATTTCTGCATGACAGATTTCTCAATAAAGTAAAAATGACACAAAACTCAGGATTTGAACAGGAGAGCTAGGTGAAGGCTGGAATTTTTCAATTATCAAACATGGGTGTCAGTCTGAGTTTCAACTGAGTTTTGAAATAGGCTCACTGTCCCCTGCTCTCTCCTCACTTCTCTCTAGGTTACGGTTTTCATTCTTAGGGTGAAAGGACGCACGGATAGGAGGGGGCAGAGGAAGGAGGGAGCATGGTACCCATGGGACACTGTTTCCACTGCTGTTTACAGTAGCAGCACGGTACACAAAGGGTCTTCCCCTATCTTGGTGCCTGCTCTTGGAATCTAGCCCTTGCCATGTCTCTTACAAACTCAGTAGCATTCATTATGTGGTGGATTTTGTCAACTGCTCAGGAACTCCAATTGTGGCAACCTACATTCCAATAACTCATTTGCTCACCATCTTCGGAATTTGAGCTCTGAGAAAGATACGGTTCAACGGAAAACCAACAGCTGTGTTATGGCTACACCCAAACACTGGGCATCACCAGCGGCATCCACGGCTCATGAGGCCCTCTGTCTCCCCAGGCTATCAGTGTACCTGTCTCTCACAGTTCACCGGGAGAAACTGTGAATCTGAGATCACAGCCTGCTTCCCAAACCCCTGCCGGAACGGAGGATCTTGTGACCCGATAGGAAACACTTTCATCTGCAGCTGTAAAGCCGGACTCACAGGAGTCACGTGAGTAGAACTGTGTTATGGCCTCTCTCTGCACTGCTGTCTACTGCTAAGACAGTAGAGCAATAGACAATTCATAGGGACTAAATGTTTACCTCGGATACAACCAATGTAGCATGAATGCCTACTATATAAGGAGTCCTTACGAGTGACTAACATGTTAATAAGGATTAAATCTGGTGCCATAGTTATAGATAATTTGCATTTTTATTCTGTGCCTGTCTATAGTTTTAAAATTTTGTATCACTATTATGTATTTTATAATTTAAAAAATTCTTTTAAGGAAAGTCCTCAATGCCACCAGTATAATTCTAAGGCAAATATACAACCCATTTCCCCAGACTCCGCTGACTAGACTCTACTGCCTAGTGTTTCATGATCATTCTGAGAGACTAAATCTTTTCTTGCCTTTGCAAGCCTTTTTCTTCTTCCAAGAAATGAGTGAAATTAAAGTGTTAGCCAAATGGAAAGGGAATGTTTTAAATTCTTAGTAAAATGTCACTTTTAACCATCCTTGATCATTTTAGAAGTATAGCTAGATAGATCTGTAATCTCAAGCAAGTGATACTTCAATTACAGATCAGTCTTATGTATTCATTAGAGCAAATCTCCTGAGGACTTTACCAGGAAATACTTAGCCGACTTTGAATTGCTGGATGTAATTTAAAGTAATAAAGCTGCATTTATTTTTAAATACTTTGTGATTCTAACTAATTTCCGGCTGACCTGGCCTCAATCTGTTCAAATTAGGGACGTTTGACTACATTTTAAAAGGGGTATTACCAAAAATGTAGGTGATTGGGCTTTTTAAATGAATATATTGGAACAACTGCTGAAGTACAGAAAAATAAAGAAGGAAAGAGAGCTTGCTTTCAGTGAGCAGTAGGGTCAGAAAGAAGAAAGACTGGCCTGGGTTTAATTAGTGTACAGAAAATGAGTCAGGGATTCCTTTAAAGGGAATAAAATTAATTATTTTTCATTAGAATGTTGTAGTCATTCTTGCCCTTCTAATCTACATCAGCACTAGACATTAACAGAGAATCCAATGCTCAGAAACATAGAAGCTATGTAGCTCTCCACCCACCTGCCTAGCTTTGGAGCTTCCAGCTTCCCAGAGGGGACAAGGCCATTGTAACAATTAAAGAAAAATATTAGAACCCAATTCCTCTTTCTCTCAAAAAACTTGATAATGGGCATGTACCCCTTTATCCACAATCTCAAAAGCTCTGGCTTGGCATGCATTCGTGGCACACTAATTTAGTGGCAAAGCCTGCCCTGAACTGCTCTGGGGCGCCTTCCTCCATATGTTTCCCTGTAGAAACAACGGCGCGTCTGACTCTGAGGCCTAGGCTAGCACCAGTTCCCACTGCAGGGTAGGAGTAGTTTACATAGTGTGACAGATTTCGCGCTACGTGTCCTTTTTACAGTTGCACCGTTTTAAATTCTGATGCTCACCTGGCTCCAGGGATTTGGAAACTTGTTACTTTTTGCGTCACATCTGTTCTTCTTTCCTCTCCCACAACACTTCCTTCTCCCACCCGGCAGCGGGTGAAGACCTAGAGAAGGCTGCATTGGTTAGGAAAGTGTTTCCTGGGGACCCGGAAAGCCTGAGTCCTCACGCATGCGCACAGATACGCACACATGTGCGCATGTGCGTGCACACCCGTCACGTGTCACTGGCTCCCCAGACGCTTCCTTACCCCTTGAAGTCCCCTTCCCTGCATGCACCCTGGCCTCTGGGTGGTGCCCGGACCCAGGGAGGGCATCTCTTCTCTCCCTGAAGGTGTGAGGAGGACGTCAACGAGTGCGAGCGGGAAGAGTGTGAAAACGGGGGCGCGTGCGTGAACATGTTCGGCTCCTTCCTGTGCAACTGCACGCCCGGCTATGTGGGCCAGCTCTGCGGGCTGCGGCCGGTGGTGGTGCCCAACATCCAGGCAGGCCACGCCTACGTGGGCAAGGAGGAGCTGGTGGGCATCGCCGCGGTGCTCTGCGTCATCCTCATCCTGGTGGTGCTCTTCGTGGTCTTCCGCAAGAAGGTCTTCCGCAAGCACTACTCCCGCAACGACGTCACGCTGGTGCAGGACCCCGCCACGGCCGCGCTGCTGCACAAGAGCAACGGCATCCCCTTCCGCAGCCTGCGCGGGGGCACCTCCCGCAACGTCTACCAGGAGGTGGGGCCCCCGCAGGTGCCCGTGCGCCCCATGGCCTACACACCCTGCTTCCAGAGCGACTCCAGGAGCAACCTGGACAAGCTCGTGGACGGACTGGGCGGCGAGCACCAGGAGATGAGCACGTTCCACCCCGAGTCCCCGCGCATCCTGACCGCCCGGCGTGGCGTGGTGGTGTGCAGCGTGGCCCCCAACCTCCCGGCCGTGTCGCCCTGCCGATCGGACTGCGACTCCATCCGGAAGAATGGCTGGGACGCAGGAACCGAGAGTGAGTAGGGACAGCAGAGCAGGAATGTCGGGCAGTGGGAGGAAACTGGGCGGGGAGAGAGGAGTGCGTTGCATGTGGCGTGCGCTGCAGGGAATCTTCATAGCCAACCTGAGAAACTAGCACAGTTCTGACCCAATCCACAGACTGGAAAGTGAGGCTCAGAGAGGGTAGCTGCATGTGTCGACAAGGCTCCCTGGCTCCAGCAGGAGCAGCATAGCTCTGTAGGTGATGGGCAGAGTGTGAGCTCCGGAAGGCAGGAAAGGAAAATTTCTAGCCCTGACGTGAACACGTGAGGGAAACGCAGGACACCTGAATTAGATGAGACACGTGAAAGGGTCTACGGAAAGGTGGGCCCTCAGCTGAGAGACACCTGCGTGACCAGAAGAAAAGAAAGTTGTTCTGTCTGGCTGTGATGCAGAGTCCATGAGACAAGAAGTTGTACCACAAGGCAGGAAAAGGGATTCAGGCCAGCTAGTTCCCCTCTCTGTTTGGCCTCATGCGACAGGACTCAAGGCTCAGGGACAGGCTGCAAAGGCCCAGAGTGGGAAGGACGTGGTGTGAAGAGCACAGAAGAGGTAAGGGTAGCCAGAGGGGGAGCACCAGGGCCCGGGCTGTGCGCTTCAGCAGCAGTACAGGTTCCTGAGCAGGTACACAGCACCCCCAAAGAACAGGCTGAACATGTTGCACAGCGAAGAAAGCAGCCACGTGACCTCTGTGAGGTTCTAGGTAAGGGATGGAAATGGTTTTCTCTGCCCTAGCATCAGCACAAGTGAGGCTAAGCCAGGGCCCATTGTAACCTGTGGCTTTTCATCAAGCTTCCAAAGGCTGTGGTTGCAGTACAGTGGTACATGGTGGGAGAGGAAGGCCAGGGGAATATTGAATGGACCTAAAAAACATGTACATACCAGGGGATAAAAGTATCTTCATGGATAAAGGGAGTTCTCTTGAGGTATTTCTAAGCAGGAGTAAGATTTCAGTGGGAAACTACTCAAGAGGGCCTTTTACAAGCAGGAAGTTGCTACAGCAGTGTACAGGACGTGTGTGGGGTTACCAGAGGTGTACAGTATATGATTTTGTTCAGAGAGCTTAGTGGAGCCTAGAGGTGAAAGAGTAGATATCATCCACATGCAGCACAGTGGGCTATGCAGGAATAGAGCTCCTTACCCAAAAGCAAGAGGAAATAAAGGAGAGGGAAACTAGCTGCCAGAGATTCCCATGTGAGGGGGAAGGGGGGCAGCCATACTTATCAATGACCAAAAAGGAGAGACCTGCTGTGTTAAAGCCAAAAGCGAGAATTGCTAAGGTCAGCAGTATGGTGTACTATAAAAGCCACCGGAACTTTTACATGATTTGCTGAGCTCAATATCTAGAAGGTTCTTAGAAGCTCAAGAGCTCCTCAGTGGAACCCTAGAGGTTGATGCCACAGATGCCAGGGTTAAGGACAAAGAAATCTGTTGAGAATGCAAAGGTAGATCCCCCTACTGCTGTTCTGCCTAGGAAGAGGCTAAGCAGGCCATCAGCTCATGGAAAAGAAAACAGGCTTAGCAGGTAGAATACCTTGCTGGAGGCACCCATTAGCCGGGGGAGAGTGTGTGCCACAGTCTGCGCTTTTGTTTTGGTGGTCGGCTCTACCCGCCCTGGCAGGGCGGGAGTAACACGTGGTGCTGGGGATTGAAGAGCGGTCCCGGCACTGGACTAAGCTTGCCTAAGCAGGCACTGCAGTCCATTCAGCTGTCTCGTCAGCCTGTGCTCTTACCAGCACTCTTCTTGGAAACTCGGGCAGGAAAAAGGGAGAAGGCAATCAGGATGTCTTGCTGAGCAAGGAGGGCCAAGGATGAGACCTTTCTATTCTAGTGCCGTCCTGACGTGCCATCTGCTGATTCCTTCTGTAGACACATTCGTATTTTAAGTAGTTGCCCTTGAATCTAAACCACAAATGCATACCTACTCTTACATTGTCTGTGGAGTTGGGCTATACTACAGTGTTGCCAACCCACAAGCTAGTTAGGTTCTTTTTTTTTTTTTTTTTTTTCCCCGCAGTGGCATAAAAGAGGTTGAAGTAAGTGGAGGAGGTGTAGAAAGTTTCATGCACAGCACTGTGTCCACCAGGGTGAATTGTTCACCTTTCCTTCCTGGTATTTATGGCTAAGCTTGTGTGCTCCTTGTGCTTGCCGAGGCTCACGGTCTTACTTTGCAGTGTGGCTGTTGGAAGGCAAATTTCTTCCCAGTCCCTCTCACCACTTACAACGTTTGTTTGTCCAACTCATCATTTTTCTGTGTTCAGTATCTGACGGCAGATGCAGAGACAACACAGCTCCTCCCAATACTGCCCTTTCTGGAGGAAACAGTGATTTTTGTGGCCATGAACAACTCTGTGCCTGTTTGTATCCTTGTATTATGTGATGATTTGCAGCTTTTCCTAGTGATCGTTTTCTGCCACCACTTCCTGATGTGACAGCTTTATTTTCAGGACCTACCTCAGGCCAAAACTCACATTTACCCCCAAAGTATTGTTGGGTTTTATTGAATACATTTCCCTCTTTAAGCAAGGCAGAGGTAGGTGGGAAAACAATCTGTAGGCAACTAATTCATTTTGCACTTGACAACCCCAAGATACTGGGTTGCTTATTGCTTCCTTTAGTTCATCAGATACAAAGAAGTAGCTCTGGTTGCATGAGATGGTATGTGGGGGGGGGGGGGGCTGCTATTCAGGAGCTCTTTGTATGTAAAGCAGGAAGAAGTATGAGGCTAAGGGCATATTCACACCACTGACTGGCCTCCTTCTAGACACCAGACACAAAACATCATTCCCAAAAATGATGCCACACTGCCCTCTAGAAGGCAGAGCTGCAAACTCCACTCACTCCCCAGAGACAGAGACCAGAATAAGTGTGACGGCATTCATTCTTACCTATAAAATATTTATACCCCTATTTTAAAAGTAATCTCGTTTAACCTGGTGTTGACACCGCATCAGTTCATGTAAATGATGTAAATTAAGTCTGAATGGCAAAGAGCAGCGCAGCCACTTCATTCTCACTCTTCTCATAGCCACTGACTTTGAGCAGGGAGCAGTGCCTTTCGGCTGTCAGCTAGTTGGAAGCTCATTTACCACAGGTTAAGGGTTTCAAATCCATAATGTAAATCATTTGATTGACAGACCTTTGCCCCTGATGGCACAATCAGTTTTCTACTGTGGAGCTGTTATTTTCTCTAAGCAAATGAAAGAGCTCTGAACTAGGTTGGAGGAGGGAGGAACAGGACTTAAAATATGCACAAGGTAACCAGTGTCATTTCTGCTTTCTCTTGGGCTGTCCATAAAGACAAAGGGGCTGATGACCCTGGAGAAGTGACCTGTTTTTCAGGAAGTAACAAAGGCAGCACCTCTGAAGTACAGTCGCTCAGCTCCTTCCAGTCAGATTCTGGAGATGACAATGGTAAGGAGACACCTGTGTTCCCTGTAGTAGGGTCCTGGCCACTGAGCTAGACACAAGGGTTGGGGGGAGAGCAATGGACTGGGAGGTCTTGCTTTCATCACCATTCATGAGCTTTGGAGCATTTTCACCAGGTTTCTAATCAACTCTAATATCCTTGCCAAATGAGCCCTGTACATGGCAGCTTCGAGCAGAACCCGAGGCGTTGACATAGTTCCCTGGGCCTCCAGTGGTGAATCCTGTTTGGTATTTCAGGGAATGACCTTATTCCAAGTGCTGCTTTCTAGCAGATGAACAGATGCAGTTCTTTTTTACTCTATTGACTTTCTCTTCCTCCCTCACTATACATCCAACCTCCCCACCATCAGAAATTACTTAGGAAAATGCTACTTCCCTGTAGAATCAGTGGCATCTTGGTTCATTCAATCCTTCTTAAGACTGCTTGGAGTCATGAGCTTTTGTAGACTTGATTGAAAATTGCCAGGCATGTGGTGCAAGGCCTGTAGTGCCAGAGCTGGAGAAGCTGAGACAAGAGGGTTGCCACAGGCTGGAGGCCAGCCTGGCCTATTTAGCTAGATGCTGTATAAATAAATAAATAAATTAATTAATTAATTAATAAATAAAATGTATGAAGCAGTGCCTTAGAAAAACGTACTTCCTCCCTGAATGTTGCATGCAAGTCCTTATGGCTCACAGAGTGCTTGATGACCCCAAAGCTGCTGTCTCCACTTCTCATACACCTATGGGGAGAGTATGGAATGCTGATCTGAGTTTTCTGAGCTGAGGCACCAGCCCTGCAGGTTAGGTTGTTCTCTGCAGAGCAGGAGTGGAAATCAGAAGCCATCATAGCATAGAAATGGTTTATCACATAGTAGTAAAACAAAAATAGTTTTTAACTCTTAGCATAGGGACATGCTGCCTTACCGTAACCTATACCTTAGGCCATTTTCCACAATTACCAATATTTAGGTACTTATTAATTCATCTAACCATCCAGCCCAGGAACTCTTGCAGAGTTTTCTGTGTGCTAAGTCATCAGTGTTTTATATGCAACAGTGAAAAATAAAAATGGCCCGTCTGCCTCCAAGGGAAATACAGGGACAGGTGAACTTCAGGACCATAAAAGGAATCATGAACTTAAAATGGTCTGTTTCACCCCCATCACCTCTGTTGTCTTCTACTTAGAAGTACAGAAGCTTCTGTATCTCTCTGTCAGAATAATACGCCATGTAATAGTGGATTGCTGACCATTCGCAGAAGATCAGGGCCCAAGATGTTTGGCACAGATGTCTGCCTCAGAGCCTCCTCCTTTCTCATTCTTAGCCAGTACAAAAGCTGTAGCTGGTTTGTCCAGTAAATAAAATGTCAGGAACATACCTGAGCTGCAGCTCAGGCTGTGGTGCTGGAGGCCTGTGCTCACAGGCTCTTGCAGGCATGCGCTTGCCCTTCCATGATTCACATCACTGGTGTTAACTCAGGCAGGTAGTGAGAGGAACGTGGGTCAAATTCATTTTGAACCTGTCATCTCCTCACAACTGGAAGGCATCATCCATTTCAGAGGCGAGTTGCTGACTTTTGTCCACAATACCAGCAAAATCTGGTTCTTGATGAGTTGACCTGGGCTATCAGGGAATGCTCTGAGTGAGAAGCCATCAGATCTGTAAAGGTCATCTTCCGTCACTGGCATTAGGTTCCGAGCAGCATGACTGGTCACCAAGTAATTATCCTGGGGAATGGTGAGCTCTTCCTTGGAGAGCCTTCAGGCATTGCTAATGAGAAATTAGTGTGAACTTGATGAACCACTGCCTTCCTAGATGGATTTTACTGGGCCCTGAGGTGTGAGTTGATGACCCAGAAATCTCTGCCAATCACGTGTTGGAAAGGGATAGCACTTGGACTATGTGCTTCTCTTTTCCCTTCCAGCAGTCTCAGAACCTTCCAGATCAAAGTGTCCATTGACACAGATCCTGAAAGACAGAGTACGGAAAGGCTTTCTGTGTTGATGATGTGCTGTACCTTCATGTTTTTTGTTTAAAGAAGTTAACATGTGTTTGAATTACACAACTAACCTGAAACTGTCCTTCCCTTCCCACCTTCTTTTCCTGCCACAAGCATCCATAGTGACTGTCATTCAGCTTGTCAGCAATGTAGTTGACAACATAGAGAACGAAGGTACTTACATTTTTCTTCCATAGTATTTCTTTGCATGAAGAGTTATTATAGCAGTCTTGCTTCCTTATTATGTTGCACCAGGGATGATTTTAATCCACAGAAGAGCAATACTTTCTCTTTTTTGTAACTATGTGTGTATGTATGTATGTATGTATGTATGTATGTATGTATGTTATGGCCAGCTCAGCCTGCCCTGGGGATGGGGCTGGCACAGAGTGTGGTGGTGGGGATGGAACCACGGTCCCTGCAGTCGCCTAAGCTTGCCTAAGCAGGTGCTTTAGACTGTTGAGCTATCTCGCCAACCCATGAGTCAATATTTTCCAATAAGACACTGAATATTTCTGTATGGATTAGAGTAAAATTAACAATTTTGAAGAAAAATCTAGCTCATTTTTCAAAAATTGTATGGAGTGCTCTTCTTATAAAATCCCTTCCAAATGAAGAGTGTTCTCATAGTTGGAACCCAGATTAATGTTAAATTCTTGCATTCAGCATGTGTTCGTTGAGCACCTATTGTGAGCTGGAGATCCTTATAAAAGCAACAGAAACTCTAGGAGCATCAGGATTAATTTCAATCATATAACTTTCCTTAATGATTTCATAAAATAAGAGCATAATATAGATAGGATTTATCTTTTTATTTTGTAAATGACAATGGTGGAATCTTTTTTAAAGCCTGACCTTAGTCCTAGCTCACAGTTTTTAGAAGCATTTTTTTTAAGTCTTTAAAATGCTCTGCTTTATCTCTCCTCGAATGATGTGGATTGTCAGATTTACTTTTTACTTTGTATTTAAACAGTATCTGTCATGGACCAAGGACAAAACTACAACCGAGGTGACTGTCACAACCCCAGCGTATTTCATTTTGCCTTTTGCTTTGCTGAGTCCCTCTGACCTGTCCCCCTCCTTCATCCCTGGAGTCCTCTTTGATGTGAATCTTGCATGTTCCAGGTGTGTTGTGTGCTGTGTTGAAGGCGAAAGTGCCGCCAGCCTCCCCTCCCCTGTGTGCGATGCTCCCACTGCCCGCACACCTCCCCGCCTCGCTGTCTGAGGTCCACGGCGCAGTGGGCGCAGCTCTTTCTCTGCCAGCATGCTGCCAGCCTGGCTCCCTGCGTAGCACGTGGCTCCGAAGCAGTGGGGTCAGGGCTTCTCAGATTGCATTTCCTCAGCACATCCTTTCAGGCCATTGCATGGCTGTGTGTGGGCTCTGCAGCAAGCAGGCACCGTCTCTCAGAGTTGCTACTGCTTTTTCTCAGACCAGAGCGTGTCTGGCCCTGAGACAGCCTTGAAAGTAGCAAGCACATGATGCTTCATGATGACCCCTGGCTTCTGGGAGTCTCCTGGAAGTTGAAGGTTGCATGCTAGGTCCTTCTCCTCTCCTTCCCAGCCATGCCCTAAACCCAGTCTAACAACATTGCCTTCCGTGGTATCTCTCTTGCAGCCTATCACTGGGACACCTCAGATTGGATGCCAGGGGCGCGCCTGTCAGACATAGAAGAAGTGCCCAACTACGAGAGCCAGGATGGAGGATCTGCACACCAGGGCAGCACCCGGGAGCTGGAGAGTGATTACTACCTGGGGGGCTATGACATTGACAGCGAGTACCCACCTCCTCATGAGGAAGAGTTCTTGAATCAGGACCAGCTGCCCCCTCCCCTGCCTGAAGACTTCCCTGACCAGTTTGAGGCCCTGCCCCCTTCCCAGCCGGTCTCGCTGACCAGCACACTGAGCCCAGACTGCAGGAGAAGGCCCCAGTTCCACCCAAGCCAATACCTCCCTCCGCACCCATTCCCCAATGAAACAGATTTGGTGGGCCCACCTGCCAGCTGTGAATTTAGTACTTTTGCTGTGAGCATGAGCCAAGGCACAGAGGCTACAGGCCCAGCAGACAGCATGTCTCTATCTTTGCACAATTCCAGAGGCACCTCATCCTCAGATGTGTTGGCCACTTGCGGCTTCGATGACTCTGAAGTGGCCATGAGTGACTATGAGAGTGTGGGAGAACCCAGCCTTGCCAGCCTTCACATGCCCTTTGTGGAGACTCAGCACCAGACCCAAGTGTAGAGGACATGCTATGGGCTCTGCCCTGCTTGTCCTGAAAGAAGTGGAAGGGGACTGGCTGGGCTTGTGTCTCAATGGAGAATATTCTGTGGAAATACGGCATTTTCCTCAAGAAACTTCTTCACAAGTTACAGTATTCACAAGCAAGCTTCACCCTACTGGGCAAGAAGGAGAGGCTCAAAAATTGTTTCTGAGAGGGACCAGTAAATCTGGCAGGAGGTACCTGCGCTCACAGCTAAGAATGCCAAGGAGAGCGGGAAGTGAGCTCACTCACCACGTTAAACGCAGATCTTGTATGGCTTTGTGCAGTACTGTGCCCTAGGAAGTGTGATCCCATCTGCCCTTGCAGTATTAATAGCCAGCAACAATCAGGGAAGTATTGTTGCATGTCATTTTGAGCCAATGGAATGAAAATAGTAAATGGAAATAGTAGTAATGGTTGTTGGAAAAGTTAGTATCTTAGATGAACAAAAAGCAAAACGAATATCAAATGAGGAAATCAGCTAAAGCCTTTAAAATCAATTCTATTTTTTTAATCAGCTGCCCAATTTTCAGCTATAAAATTAGGTTTGAGTAACATGTTTAGTATGCTGAGATTTTGTTTGTTTGTTTGTTTGTTTGTGTTAAGCATCCAATATGATATAGGTGGGCTTTATGATCTTTGAGAATGCTATCAGTGAAGAGTTTGGGTTCCAACTTGTGGGTTGGGGAGGTTAATGCTAGGCAAACAGAAAGAATGTGATTATCTGGCTTTGCATTTTCTGGTAAGTATTTCCAGCCATTGCTATAATTCTAACTTGGCTACACAAATTGGCCTGTCTTATTAGTTTATTGTCTAGAATGCGATTTAGAAATTTAAGCAAAATTCACAAATTCAGAGTAAAAGGAAAATGTCATACTTTCAAAGTTGTCAGCCAGAATATTCACAATTCTTCCTAATGCAGATAAAAAGGGACACGTTATTCTAAATTGGTAGTATCATCATTATAAAATAACTCCAATTTTTTAAAAAAGAAAAGTAGACTAGTTGCTGTATATAAATTATAATTGTGTGTGTGTGTGTGTGTGTGTGTGTGCCTATGTACAAATATGTGCTTGCACTCGATACTTGGTGAGGCTGCTCTTGAGGAAAGCAGACGTGAAGGTGTTAGGAAGTGGACTGTGCTGAGCACCCCGCTGGCGAGCACAGCGTACCTTCCAATTTCTCTGATCTCAGTGATGTTAGAAAAACACCAAATGCCATATTTTACTCCAATTCAGTTAACTTAATTTTGGTACTGCCATTTGTATAAACTTAAAGCAAAACTGTGCTTTTTAAAAACAGTATTTTATAATTTTCCAGAGCCAACCTCAATTTTAAAAATGTGTAATATTTAATTACACCGTGGGGTTTTCTTCCCATCTGATCTGTGGGCTTTTGCTATGACTTTTTAAAACTGACAGGAGAATTATTCCACCAGAGATACAAAAACCCAATATGTAAAAGTTAGTCAACAAGCTGAGTGACTTTCTTCTTTTGCTGAAGCAAAAGATCGTGGCCACCCATAGTGACCATGGTAAATAAATTGCATATTTGCACTATCTGCTTAATGAACAAATCTCTGTGTTCCAAGTTCTGATGATATCTGGCATTGGTGTGTAAGTTATACTGTCATGAGTCTGCATATCACCCACTCAGATGTACTTTTAGGAGTTTAGTCATATTTAATCCACTTACTTCCTGGTAGGAGTTAGTGTTTCTGAGCATTTGTCATTTTAAAAGCAATCTCTTTTCATTCTCAAGCTTCCCAAGTGGATACATTGCACAGGTTTTTCACCTTTCTCTTCCTTGTCTGTTGGTCAGACCTGCTCATGGAGGCATTAGCCACACTGTGGTCTTGAAATAAGTGAATTTCACTTACGTTGCTTTCAAGAATAAAGCCTTTGGTATTTTTCTTATGTAAGAAGCACATTTCTAAGAGTCATAGAGAAAATGACAAACTAATGGGCTAGAATTGAATCACTGCTATAGTTTTAAGAATGCAGTGACATAAAAACCATCAAAGTAAAGCCAACAATTCATTTCTTGCCCCCAGGAAATATTAGAAGGAGACTGATGCTCGTGAGTCACGACTGCTTATGCAGCATCTCTTCAAGGGAGAATGCCTGGCTCACATGGTAATGAGGGCATAAATAGATACTAATGAAGTCACCAAAGAAAACGGTGCCCACCATTTGCTCTGACCTATGTAAAATAGTTCTTTCTTCAACATATTTTCTCTACTTTCTTTGCGGAATACCTCTGCAACTAAATATATACCAGGCAAGATATGTTACTTTTTGATCCATTGTCTTTAAACACATGATACCTCTTCATCTTCTGGGAAATTACATTTCCCTGTAGATTACAAAATGGGTTTCAGTCAAACCATGGTGGAACTAGGTGGGATGACTGCTGATTCAAAGTACTGGTGAGGTCCTAAAGATTTTCAGGTCCAGCTCTCAAATTTCATAAAAGAGAAACTATACCCGGACAGAGAAAAAGTCTTGCTCAGGCTCACGCTGGAAGTCAAATACCTGAACAATGATTAGAAACATCCATTTGGACAACATTCTCTTTACATAACCTTGTTCACCACTGAACTATGCTGAGCATGGCAACCAGTTACTTCTGTTGGGCCCTCTTACTTCCCAGCTTTCCTTCTTTGTAATGCAAGGAAATACATAGTTTCCATGGATATAGAATATTTCTCTGAAATCTTCATGATCCTGTTTCCTTGCAGTACCCTGCCCTCAGAAATGGAATCCTTAAAGAATTCACACATTTCTTTGGGTGCTCATCAGAATTCTACTTTGCCTAAGTTAGCTTTTCTAAAATTGGCATGAAACGCTAAGTACAGAATTGAATTTAGGCCAGTCATCAATTCAAGTGTGTTTTTATTTTGTTTTTATTTTTCTTCCTGTTAGCACTGTGTGTTGTTTGTTCCTCCCCTCTTCACCATGATGATCTGAGTAGATAATTTTTCCCTCTCCCTTTTTCCTGACACCTGTATGCCATCTCCTGGAAGCCATGTTCCACTGTCCTGCTGTAGGCACTTTACTTGAATTGCACATGTTCTGGTCAGGTTGAGAGTAACTAAACTGTTGGCATTAGTCAGACAGTACATAGGAGCTATGAGGCAATAAACATTGAATAAAGTAGGTGTTTAATTTATTCCCATTCCTCTACGAGTATCTTGCTGCTGAGTTCCATTCATGTCTGCTTTCAGTGTACCCACTCACAAAATGCCATATTAAAAGACTTAGTAATGTACATAGGTCAGTCCCGTGCACCTGAGGTTTGACCTATCACTCTAGTCAATCAGAGCCCTAGGAATTTATTCTGGGATTCACCTGGTACCTCCCTTGGAAATCACTAGCACAGCCTGGGAAAAGAACAAATACAATATTCCACTGGCCTTCTGCTGCTGCTTCCCGTCCTCCTGCTAATTACCCATTACCCTCGCTAATGCTATGTGCGCATATCAAAGTCAAGGGGCCTGAGGGAAGAGACGCTCAAGATAAATCATTTTAAGACCAAAATAACAATTTTTATGTGAAATGGTTCAGAAAAAGCTGGTGTTCATGTTACATGGTTTGTTCAGGTAATTGTCTGTCCTCTTCACGCTGCCATCCTGTCAGTGTACAGGTACTGCTGACGTGGTTAGGCCTTGGTGTTTTCGCTGGTCTCAGGCCATGGGAAAAGGAGATGCGAAGAGGCATTGCTTTGGTGTCATCATTTTGTGTGGTCCATGAAGGTGCTTATGTGTTTTTGCTGGTTTGTGTCCTGCAATGTTCAACTGCACATTATGCTGATGCATACCCACAGTGTCTTTGAGCTTCTGGTTACTTAATACTGAGGTTTAAAGTCACTGTGTGTGGGATTGGCATCAGTTAATATTTAGCCAGCTGGCTAAGATGGGAAAAGAATAAGATATTTCTTTCCTTACATAATAATGAAAAGCAATAATTACAAGTATGTAATAATACATAAAGGCCATAATTAGTCTCTTCCAATGTTTAGGATGCACTAGAGAATTGTACAGTCATTTGGAGTGTGTTTGGACCGATTGGTATGTACTGCAGCACCCTTTCAGCAAATGAATACCTGAATTGCTACTATTTAACCATTTTATGAGCCCATACTACTGCATTTCGGGGGTGACGAACGTGTTTGAAAATGGAGGCAGTTCTTTTTAAGTACTGTATCAGAGACTGTCCTGTACATTTGCCTGTTGCAAACAGGCTGGTTTGTAAAAGATGTATGTTTTGGTGTTTAAAATGTTTATAAAATTGTATATAAACAGTTTCAATTTTCCAGGCTTTTGTAGATACTATATTTGATGCCTACCCGGATGCTTTAATTTGGAGGGTCCAATATAATTGTAAGTCATCCAAGCTGTTGGTCTCTGAACTTTTGAGGTAACTACGCACACAAAACAGGTTTTAGGTTTGAAAATAATGTTTGTTAACCATTTCAAAATGTACTGTAACCTTTCTTTGGTTTTACTGTTTTCATGTAACTTTCTCTGTTTTCAAGAAAATGTTTTTTTTTAATTGACATTATTTAGGGTGAATGTGTTTTCCCCATTAGTAAGTACCTGACTGTTGCGCCATTTCAGGGTCAGAATGAAGCCCACCCTGTGTCCACGTGCATGCATGCTCGCCCAGACTTGCACCACACACCACACCTTATGCTAAAGGGAAAGCTGGCGCTTGCAGCGAAACTTGTCCCTAAGGGAAAAAGAGTTTTCCTGCATACATTGCTGTGGGTAGTATTCAGTCTTATGTTCTTAAAAAAGAAAAAGAAAGAGAATCAAAGTAAACAAACAAAAACCGCACACACACAACAGAAAACAAACCAACCACCACCACCAACAAAGAAAACCCCCAACAGTGTACACATTTGTAACTGCCAAAATTTGATGGTTAAAATAAGTTTTCAAGTAAAAAAAAAAAAAAAAAATGAAACTAGCCACTGTGTTGACTCTTTTTAAATATTTCCTTTTATCTGGTCCTTAGTTCCTCAAGGCATGGTGGGAAGGCCTTACTCACTTTAACCTTCTTGTGCCCCTCAAAGAGAAGGGACGCTGCTCTGCAGGAGAGGGAGCTTTGTATTGTTCTGTGTGGATATTTTTTCCTCAGAGATGCTTTCCTTTGAAAATGACTGCCATTAATTTCTACTACACATATGTTGGAATCTTATGTACCTTTTTGCGGCACATCACCTTGAGGCACTTTTTTTTCTGAGGAGATAAAGAGTGCTGAAGGTTGGAACAAATAATAGTGATTGAGTTCCACTTCCACAAAAAATCTCCCTAACGCATCTCATTTCTTCTAAGCAGCAATTCCATGACTTCCCTCAAAAAAAAAAAGAAGAAGAAGAAGAAGAAGAAGAAGAAGAAGAAGAAGAAGAAGAAGAAGAAGAAGAAGAAGAAGAAGAAGAAGAAGAAGAAGAAGAAGAAGAAAGAAAAATCGTATCAAAAGTTTGGGACAAAATTGGCATTTGAGTTTTTCCCCAATTCTGCAAATATTTTCCTATATGGAGTGAAAAGTCATTAAAATACATATGGGTCTGTGGAGAAGCAGCTGCCTTGTATGTGCAAGACCCTGGTACCAAATCCCCACTTCCAAATACATATATTTTAGAAGGTTTAAATTCATGCTTAGAAGAGAAAGTGAAATAAGGAGAAGCTTTCTAGAAAAGAAAAGAGCTCTTTTCCTTGACTGAAGAGGGTGAGTCAGGGCCTGTGGCCTTCAGTAGCACAAGCACAGAGGCTGCTGCTTGAGTGGGTCCTATCACACCGCAGGCAGAATTCTGCATTTGCTGCAGCTCCAGCACCAAGGAGCCATGTATCTGGAGGAAATGGCCGCTGCGTGGCATTCATCTTCTTGCTTGAAATGTTTACGGATATCAAGAATTCACCCCTGGTAGCGTTTACTACATTGCAAGCCTCTGGTTACCATATCTGTCCTTCAATGGGGTGCCAGGAAGTGTTTCACTCACCAAAGTGGGGAGCATCAATTTGTTGCACGTACCAATTCCTGTGGTATAAACACTCGTATCACGGCTAATTTCAAGCCATTAAAGTTAGAGAACTGGGTCATACATTTTTGAAACTCATGAGAATCTCCAAATAGGTTGTCACAACCCAATAGAAACAAATCTCATTGTACCAGCCCTCCCCCCCCACTATACAATAAGCTACCTGAAGGCAGAGTGGTGTCATCATTATCACTGTACCCCAGATTTGCAGCACACATTAAGTGTTTTTTCTTGAAAACAAGTCAGTGATGTCTTCATCTAAATCTCCTTGCCCTTCTAAACATTTCCCCTTTGTGACAAAGGCAACTGACTTGAATTAAGTACTTTAGTGTGAAGGATTTAGTTGAACGTGCTGAAGTGTCCTGCCTTTCAAAGGTCTTACCCCATACCTCTCTGTGCAAGCACTGAGAAGCAGGAAGATATTTACATGCATGTATTACACGAAACCACCCTTTACAGAAATCCAAGCCCCATACATCACTCAAAGGCCAGTCTTATTAAGCAGACCTTTCAAAAGATAGCAGTCAAGCCTGTGTGTTAACTTTATTAAGCACAGTTTCTCTTATAATGTCCACCAAATTGTGAGTTTGCCAAAACTCTTAGCAGTGAATACATTTCTGCTTTTCACACTGCACGCTCCAAGAAGGTTGGAGCCCTCTGTGTAGTCGCATTGACCAGTTCCTCAAGTCTTTTCTGCCTTTTCCCATAGAGGCGAAGAGACTGTCAATACTGCAAACCCAAAAGCATTGTGGGTAACTGCAAACTGGTCAACAGAATGGTTCTGTCAAATCCATGATCTGTGCAAAAATCGTCCTTAGAGAGTTCTAGACAGCTAGCAACTTCTGTGCCCAATATTTTCCAATTTTTCACAGCTGGAAGTATTTTTTCCTTTTAAAAATCTTTTTCATTTTCTTCTCCATTCTTTTCTTTTTCAAATTTTAACTAACTTTTAGACAGTTGTGCTTAGCCTATATAATGTTTTGATAAGGAGAATTTAGAATGATGTATGAGATAATAAGTGGTAATTTGGAACACACTAGGAATTAAAACAGCCTAGTGAACCAAG